>JACEGR010001703.1:0-155403 GCA_014170235.1 Listronotus bonariensis
TTATTAAACTAAAATGCAAGTGTCAGCGCTAGAGCCAAAATAATGGCCCCATTTTTTTTTTTTAATATCGTAAAAGGCTGTGAAAATCTGAAATGGGTCCGTTCGTAATAACACCGACGTTTTGTGCCTTACCTACATGAGCTTTTTTATCGTTATCCATTGTATATTTAACCTTTTTTTAATTAAAACTACTACAATTTACTTTTTGATAACGAAAACATGCTATAATCATTAAAGTAATGGTAGGTTTACATTTGACATTTATTGCATGATATTTATGTCAGACAGAAATTCTGGCTAATGTAAACAATAAAAATTTCTATCGGACATAAATTTTTGAGCCACAACCACTTGACGATGGCTGAATACATTAAGTGTGAAAGCAAAAACCAAAAATAAAATAGAATTAAATAAATTTTTGAACGTTTACTTTAGCCAAAATTTCTGTCTAACATAAATTATCATGCAATAAATGTCAGAATCTAAACCTAGCATTAGTAAGTTTGTTTATTGCTAAAATTTATAAATTTAGGCACGTTCCACCATTATTATTTTTAATTTTTTATTTAACCGAAAAATTCGAAATTTTAATAATAAATTTAATTCCTTCTAAAAAAAAGGAATAAATATGTGAGTTTAAAAATTGCAAAATGCTTAGGTCGCACATACGAACGATGCAAATCGGAAAAAATAGTTTTAGTTGAATTAAATGAAGCAGTGCATCTATGTGCGGGCGGTTGATACTAAATTTAAAAAAAATTCGCGAGAATATAGAAACTTAAATTAAAATCCGATCATAATCGTTTCATATGTGCAATACAAGTCAAAAATTGCGTTATTTGACAAGTTCTAAGCCGAATATTACCCAGTGGCTTTATACTCCGGATGAAAAGGCGCTTAATTTTTAATATTTACCTATGGTTTACCCATTATACCCCAGTCATCTTAAGTCAAATTAAAGTGGTCACTCCCGGAATTCACGGGAATAAGCTGAATATTAGTACATACTTTATTTTGGTACAAAAATACTCTTTCAAAAACCCTTATAATATCGTATATAGGAACTCTGAAATATGACAGGTCAAATGTCAAAAAATCCGTTTTGCATGAATATCTCATTTTCTTTACTTTTAATTGCATTTATATTTAGTATAAAAGTTGTAGACCACAAAATTTTTTACAAATTTAATTTTAGGCACTTTTTGTCAGACCCACGGATCCGATAATAGAGGGCAGAGTGTAAAGCACTTTACTATATGTACATACCTTAACACGCAATTATTCGTGATTTTTCGTCTAATATGTCACCTTTTACTTACAGTATTTGCTAAATATTATGACTGATTGCGTGCTAAGGTATGTACATGCAAATTCAAAGTGCTTTTACACTTCGCAGCCCTTTATTATCGGATTCGCTGGTATGACAAAAAATGCTTAGAATCAAACTTGTAAAGAGTTTGTGTTCTTCAACTTTATTAATAAATATAACTGCAATTAAAAGTATAGGAAACCCTTTTCCGTTTGATCTGTCATATTTTGAGTTCTCTTACACAATTTCATAGGATTTTAGGAGAGTATTTTTGTACCAAAATAAAGTCTCGTACACAAGATAGTTCAGCTTATGGCGTGAGATTCCGAGGCAAAAGCTTAGCTGGGCTACGCACTGCATGTGCTTATGTGTCATTTGACTCACACTGAAAACTATTGTTTTCTGATCTGTACCGTTCCGCTCTGATGCCGTATGTGCGTACCTTAACCCTTAATTTGTCTAAAAGAGCTGAGTAAAAACATTTTGGTTTTCAACGGCATGTAGGTAAATGATGGTGGTGTGTTATTATCCAAATGCACATACTTTCTTAAAACATACTGTTAAAACTTGAATAGTCCACATGTCTGCATGTATATTTATACAGCAGCAAAAATAACAACTTTTAATGGTGTTTAGATAATATTATGTTGCCGTAGACGAAGTGCACCACATTGGTTGAAAAACGCCACCGCTTCAAACAAATTTCAACATCAACATTTTTTTACTGCAAAACTTTTTACAAATTTTATTAGTAATTATTTGCTCTTGCCTCTGCTCATTTTTCAAGTCGTGTTTAAAAGTACTAACTTTACAAGCTGGTAAATTTTTTAACTTTTTCGCACTAGTGCATAAATTTTCCCAAATTTTTCAAACTTTGAACTTCTACAGAAAAACAATTAAGAATAGTAAAAAACTACACGCACAATAAATAATTAGGCGATATAGTAAATGGTAATCGATTTAATTTTAGACGATATAAATGATCTTAGGCTAACACTCTAAATTCTGCAGAAGAAAAAAAAATACTTTTATAAATATGGCTACTGATTTAAAAAAAACTAATGATTTCATTGTTATGTCATTTATAAAAACATTTAAAAATAAAAGAAATCAAACCAGTTAGTGTTCAGATCATTACCCAGTATTAAATTTATTTTTAAGTAATTTTGCATAGATTATACCTTAGTAGTTAATTAACTAGCCACTAGGAACCATATCCTTAGACTTATCCAGGGTGTTTTACAGCTTATTCGACAAACTTGAAGGGCTAATTCTACAATAAAAATATGAAAAACTTCATATGAAATATTATGTCCTAAGCGTCTTAGTTTTTGAACTACAAAATGTTA
This sequence comes from Listronotus bonariensis, assembly GCA_014170235.1. Taxonomy (NCBI): domain Eukaryota; kingdom Metazoa; phylum Arthropoda; class Insecta; order Coleoptera; family Curculionidae; genus Listronotus; species Listronotus bonariensis. The sequence goes on from JACEGR010001703.1 coordinate 2,659, forward strand.
AAAAACCAGAAGACATGTTTTGGCATACAAGAATTTTTTTTTATTAGTGTCGTTTATGAGAGGTTAAAGTTAAATATATTTTAATAAAAAAATGGTACGCTTTGCATTTTGTTAAAATTAAAACAATTTTGAAAAATCTATGATTCTCGATCTCTTGGCTTTTTGCATGAACAGTTTCTCGTGAATCAAATAAAAATCATTTCTCTGGTCAGGTCATTTCAGTATGGAAAATATCAAATTCACAGTAAAACATTACTTCAGATATTTATTCTGTAAATTGATAGAGAATTTGACTATACCAGCCGAGAAATGGTTTCTATTTATTTACGCTGAAACCGTGCATCAAATGAAAAAAAGTCAAAGATCAAATTTTGTAAAAATAAACGGGAATCTAAAATAATATTTTTATTTTAAAAGAATGCAGTACCATTTTTCTAAAAAAATATTTACCTTTAAACCCTTCATGAACGACACTGGTAATTTTTTTCTTGGATGCTAAAAACATGATTTGACATTTAATGTCAAAGTTTTTCAGATTTCTCGAGAATATTCCAAAAAACAGAAAAATAGTGTATTTTAAACCTAAATAATAGTAAGTTTTTATTTTTATTATTTTTATTACATTTATCTTGACAACGGTGGCAGATTTGCCGCCGAAACGTCGATTTTTTAATTATCTTTTTACTTGTTTAATATTTTTGGTTTTTTGAGTACTTTCAATTTTATTTTGGCGTGTACTCCAAATAAAAGTACCATCTATTAAATGAATCCGCCAAACTACAGAACATATCTTCAAAAATGTCTCTTGGTGCATAGGAGGTGTATCTCAATTTTGCTTCAATATCCAAATTGGTATAAAAGTTATTACAAAAACAATAATATTTTTAAAAATTTTTAACACCCTGTAGTTCAAAAACTAAGACATATGTTATATAAAGTTTTTTCTCTTATTTTTATTGTAGAATAAGCCCGTAAAGTTTGTCAAATAAGTTGGGAAACACTCTGTATAAATGAGCCTAGCATAAAAAAATTTGACGCAATATTAATATTTAGGGTTAAAAGTATTTGCCCCTCGTGCTCTGTAACTCGATAGAAAAGAAATTTCCCTAAGTTGCCATATGATTTACATTGCATAAAAAGAAAATTTCTTCTCTATCAAGTCACAGAGTGCGGGAGCAGCATTTTAAAAATTAAGTAGTTCTGCATTTAGGGTACTTTCATGCTAGTCAATATAGTGACCTGCAAGCCCTAAAGGACTAAAAACGAAAATTGGTAAATATCTTTATATAAAAATAGTCATAGGTAATATTAGGACTATTTGGGTGAAAAAAGATAATATGGTCGTAATGACAAGGACAAAAATATTGCTTCGTTATAAAAATTGCGTCACAAAATATTTTAAATTGGTTAGGTACCATTTTAATTTATTAGCAAATTTATTAAACCTAAATAATGTATTTGCAATTCTTATAAAAAGTCAGATTTGGTTTATTTGTAATGGATAATTTGAAATAGGATTTTTATGCTAAAACGAGAATTTTAAAATTAAAATAAGCTGTTTCTTTAGTTTTATCAAAAAAAAAACTTAATGTTGTAGAAATAATGCGTGTACAAAAAATTAATTTGTTCAGGGTTTAAATTTAAATTTTGACACCGACTTACACCGATAACTCAAAAAGAATTTAAAAAAAAATGTTATGAGTTTGGTACTTCTTTTATCTATAACTTTTAAACATAACAAAAAAAGAAGAAATAAAAGTTAAAAAGTTAAGAGAATATAAAAAGTAAACTTTTCTTAAATATGAGCCTTTGACACAGCTTACCTAACTTTATTTCTCCAAACTTTTTGATGATCATTTGTTTTCTTTTGTTATATTCAAAGTACAACAGATAAAAAACTGTTTTACTTTATTATTTTTTTTTTCAAATCTATTTATCGTTTTAGAGTACAGGGAGGCGCCTTTTCGTTGACCATGCTGGATATAGCAAATTCTAAAAGAGATATAACACATCTGATTGCGCAATCTATTTCGATTTTTAAAACAAATTTAATATTTAAAGTAAATTATGGCTAGCTTATTTAGTTTTAAAGATACGGAGGGTTTTTTAAATTTTGTCAATTTGGCCAAGCAACTCGTACCTTGCTTAATATTAAAACATAAAAAAATGTAGATAGAACAGTTTTGAATATTTTTACATAGCCGCATATATTTTTTTCCATTGAGTTTTGATTTAAAGTTATAAACTTATAAAAATTAGTTTCTTTTTTTTTTTTATTGGAACCCTTTATGTTTCTTATCACCACTAAATAGGTCTAACACAAAAAGCCGTAAAAAAATATTTTTAAATATATTTTAAAGTGTTATAGCTTTGGAAATATATTTCTGTAAGAAGATCAATAATAATTTTGATCATTTTTAAATAAACACCCTGTTTATTTTATGACCATATATTTATATGGTCAAATTTACAAAACTATAAGAGATAAATATATTTATTGCGGCATTTAATTAAATCTCTTGAAATATCTTGCAACGGTAATATAATATACAGGGTGTTTTATTAGAAAAACCCTTTCCATTTTCGAAATTATTATTTCAATATACATATCAAATGTTATATTTTGTTAGCTTTTAGGAGACCTTTCAACTAATATTAAAATATACAGGGTTTTCCATTTTAAAACACAACTTTATCTTATAACATTTAAAAGTCATTAAAAAAAATATAGGCACGCCACTGTATTCCTATACGTAAGAATTCCTGAAAACTTTTACTTACATTTTTTGTAATATCAAGTAAGTTACAAGTGCCTGGCCATTAAAAAAAATGGGACACTTTGTATCTCCAAAACGAATCAAGTTAGCCATGATTTATTTCTACCAGAAATAAGGACACTTCATAACTTTGAAATCATGTGGTCAACAGGACGGCGCCTCCCTCACTTTGGATTAAATGTTAGACGATTTTTAGATACAACTTTTCCCAGCCGATGAATCGGCAGAAGGCGCAGCGAGAAGTGATGAGTGGCCAGCAAGAAGCCCCTGAGCCTTCACGCCTCTAGACTACTTTCTTTGGGGACATTTAAAAAATAGGGTTTATTGACAAGACCAGAAAATATCGATGGAACTAAAAGGAAGAATAAGAAGAGAATGTGAAAACATTACTCCGAATATGCTACAAAATGTTACAAATGCTTTTTATTACAAAGTAGCACATTGTCAAGCCGTTCAAGGAGAGTCACTTCCAACATTTAATTAAATAGGTTAAGTGTTTACAAGTTATTTTTTGTGTCAATTCTGTTTTTATTAATAAGTGTTTTCATATTTTAAAAGTTAATAAATATTTACATTTATATTTTTTAAACCCTTGTATCTTTTAAACTAGTGAGTTTAGGTATAGCATAAGTTACACAAAGTCATAGTTAAAAGTTTGTGGAGAATTCAAAAATCCAATAAAATATACACCATTCCATTTAAAAAAAAGGTAACTTGTGTCTATATCTTCGTTGTGATGCCCGTGTACATGTAAACATATTTTTATAAAATAGATCTAAAATATATCTATAAACTTTATTTGAAAGACTTTTCGATAAATGAGCGCATTTGCGAATTATTAAGGGGTTCCGGATCTATCTATCCATCTATGAATGTAACGGAATCTTTGAGCCTAATTTTAACCAACTTCCAGCTATTCGATTTCTTTGAAACTTTGCACACGTATTAAGGACCCATGACAATGCAATAATCTGCAAACAGTATCCCGTTATCCTGCTTTGGATCGCCAGGAAAAAAAAATTCCATTATATTATTATAACCACTGCTTGATACCACCAAGTGTCATCTGTCACCTGTACGTCCCAGTGGTACCAACCACCGGCCATTTCAAGAGTTCGATCTGAATCGATTTTTACTCAAATTTTATATTAGGTTATTTTCAGAAAGTCCATCTGAAAAACTTTGCTACTCTTGACAAAATGGCGAAAAAAATTTTTAGTGGGTTGCCATCTGTTGGCAACATTCAAACTTTTATACATACATAAATGCATATCGAACTAAAAAATGAAAATAAATAATAGTTTAAAAAAACTAAAAAACACGCTTTTATATGCAACCGAACTAAAAATTAGAAAATAATTTTTCATTAAAAAAAATATTGTCACTTCATAGTAAAAAGCGTGGGGTGCATTTTACTATTTTTTCATAACTTTTCCATCATAGATATTGGCAAATATAATAATTATAACATTTAATATATTAAGCACCCCACGCTTTTTACTATGAAGTGACAATATTTTTTAATGAAAAATTATTTTTCTAATTTTTAGTTCGGTTGCATATAAAAGCGTGTTTTTTAGTTTTTTAAACTAAACACGGAAAACACGTTTGATGCATTTGTGGCAAATATACTTTTTAAATAAAAACGACTCACAAAGTAGAACCTATGGATTATTTTTTAAAATACATGCATCAATTAACAACTAGCACCTCTGTCATTTCTGAATCCTCAGTAATATTTCATTTTTTTGGCAATAATATATCATTTGAAATCATAATAGTTTACTGCAATATTGAATTTGCTAGATTGTACCCTGCAGTCGGTCTTTTAGTTTGCAGTTCATTTAACTCGTATTGTGGAAAATAGAATTACAGCAAAATAAATTACAGTTAAATATCTAGGTCATTTGAAACACTAAAAATGATATTAGCTAATCTTGAACTATTACTATGTCAATCATATAACCGGAACAAGGTTGGCCAAATTTAACGTTTTTATAGAAAACTCAGGCTCTCTTTTGCGTTTTTATAGAAAAGGCGACTTCTGTTTGGGGGGGTTTTAATTTAAGCCTTAAAGCTAAACTAAACTAAGACGTACTGGTGAAACCGCAACTCGTAATCTTCCGTCGTTTACTTGCTTCAGCCTTTTTTTTTTAAATTTTGGTATTTTCTTATAATTTCTTTATAATTTTAATTTCTAAAAAATTTATTTTGAAAGATATTACCACAGCAACTTCTTATGCAGGATTTAGATATGTCTAAGAACTTTTTGATTCGGCTTTTTAGTAGCATGTGTTAATTTTATTTTTATTAGGGGCGTCCTCAGCCAATGGACCAGGTGGGGGCAAGTTGATATGGAGAATGAGAAAAGTATGGACCGTAGAAAAAAATTGGAGAGCACATGTTGATTTTTGTTGTTGTATTAGGAATGAGTCTTTTACAAGAAAATTAGATAGCTTACCTTAGCTAGTTGGCTTTACCACCCTCTTAGAAATTAATATAGAGTAAAATTGTTACATAGACTTAACTGACATTTTTACCTGTACATGAAACAAAAAAATCAGTATCGTCCATGAGAGCTTTAAGGTAAATATTTTTAATTAAAAATGGTACGTCACTGCATTTTTCTTAAATAAAAATATTTTCTAAAATGCCCGTTTAGTTTGTTTTAAATTTAATTACTTAACTTTCTTTATTTTTAATGCATTTTCCCGTAATAAGTAAAAATCATTTTATTACGCGCTGTAACGACGACGAGTAAAAAACTGTCAAATTTGGTCCAGCCACCCAAGCAGAAACTTAAACAGACGAATTACGTGATGTGGTCGACTTAACAAGTAAAATTAATTATCCCTAATGTGTCATAAATTGCTTCTAACACAAATTGCAATTTTATGTAGCCCGTTTTCCCCATAACAACCAACTTGAAATCTTTCTCCACTTTGAAAATCGTCTGCCACCTAACCATTTTATACTACGGTTAGTAAAGAGCTTGTAACTAAACCTTTCATTTTGTTGATGTTTATGTACCTTTTCGTTTATGTTTTTATGGTGGGTGGGCAAAACAAGCTGCAAAAATTTAAAAATCGAAAAACACTACGTTTGAATACTTTTAATGCTAATAATTCTTATAATAAACTATTTGTGTACTATTTACTAGAAATGCAGGTTTAGGGGGTGTTCTAAAACGGTTTTGTGACATATCCTGCTTGGACCGAGGGATGCAGGAACTTAAAATGTGGACAAAATTACCTTTGTACTCATTTTCAGTAAATGTTGACTTATACTCGTTTGCCCACTCACCATAGGTTTATTGAAAAGTATTTAGATCTCTAAGGAAAAGTATTTACTAAAGCAACAATAAGAAACTTTATTGTTTATGTTGTATGTTTTCCAAAAGTTCCATAATATCCCAGTAGGTTAGTCATTGTTTTAGCAACAAAATTAAAATATCTTGTGTTTTCATTTTAGGTTCGTATGATCATAGGAAAAGTAGAAAAAAATTGGGACAAATTTACAAGTTGCTGTGGTGGAGACATTTAATTCGTAAAATTTCGCGAAATGCAGACTTCTACGACAATGTGTAAATGTACACAGCGATAAATAAAACTAAAACTGTTCTTGATTTCAGTTGATTTATTGCAGCAAAAAAGTTAAAACATTAACATTTGTTCTGCAATCGTGGAACACAAAGGCAACGTTTGGTAACGAAATAATCTTATTGTTGCTTCGTTGAATACGTACCTTAAGCCTAAAAATATTAATTAATACAATGCTTCTGATTACTTATTATAAATACGAACATTAATAAAAAAAAAGTCCTTTTTTTCAAACAATATTTTATTTTAAGATGATATTTATAATTTACTAGTAAGGCTCTTATTTTTTTAGAAGAGCTGTACGATATTTTTGTTGGCGTCATGTGAAAAACTTTTTTATTAGTAATTTTATAAAAAAAAATGTTACACCTTATAAAAAATTTTTGCATGTTCCAAAACCAAAAAAGGCAACCGTCCGGTCTTAAGCATCAGTCATCTACAAGGTCGGGCCAAAAATTTAATTTTTGAGCCGAGTAAAGAGTAAAGTACTTTAATTTTTGCTAATATCGAAATTTATTATAAGAAAAGGTGTTTGGATATAAAAATAACTTTCAAATTTGATTATTTAGTTTTTCTTGTAATGTATTATTAGTAAAGATTTAGGTTTGTACATTAGTGCAATACATTTTGTAATTGAAAATTACATAGTTCACATACTTTATAAATAATAATAAAGCGCCGGTAATAACAAATTTACTTAGATCTTCGGCGGCTTTAATATACGTTAATAAGATAAAATCGCCGAACGGCGGTTTTTGTCTTATGCAATACCGCCGGCAGTTGTTTAGCAAGTGCCTTAAAAATAACTGAAGATCTAGATGAACTAAAACTGACCAGAAATAAAACTAACCAAAGTATTTATAAAAAACCAAAATCAGGTTAGATCCTTATATTTTAGAATCAGGAATCTATTTTTCGCACCTTTTGGAGACACCTTGTATATTTTTTGACATGTGTAATTTTTTTTTAAAAGCCTTAATAGTCACATAAAAATATAAAAGGATACATACTTATATTGATACCGGGTGACACAGGATGTTGTAAATCCCCGATTTGTGTTTTTAATAAAGACTAATAAAAAACTTACAGTAATATTATAAAAAAATAATATTTTGAACATTATTACCACCTTAAAGTCACTTCCGGTTTAACCGGAACCGGTTTCAAGAACTTTTTTATTTTAAAAGCATGTACCTATTTTTTTTCCTTATTCGTATTTTCTATACAAATATCTTTTTAATAATATATCATAGAGGGTGTCGTTTTTAAAATGGCGCTCAAAGAATACTTTTAAAAAATCAAGTACCGCCATTATTTCTGTTTTAAATAGTTTTTTTTGCTAATTTTGCTGTTTAAATAAAATAATGACCCATTTTACTTTTACTGGTATTAATATATTTATTTATTCTTTTTAATAAATCACTTACATTTCGTAATTTTAGTATTTAATGTAATTGATAGAAGACAATTCAAAATGTTTTACACATCTTAAATAGAAACACCCCTATTTTCTTTTATTTTTAAATTCTGCACTGGCGGCAATAGATTATTTTTTTACGACATTTTAATAACTTAATTCTTAAATCAATGATCTATGGCAACAATCTTGAAAATAAACAATATAATATGTTATGATATGTCATTAGAAAGTCATTTAGTGCAGATTAAAAAAAAATAATGTGCATTTAATTTTTTTTAAATTTCGAATTATCTTTCATCAATTACATTAAAAAACAAAATTACAATATGTAAATGATTTATTAAAGACAATTAAATATAATAATACAAGTAAAAGCAAAATAGGTCATTCTTTTATTTCCACAGCCTACTTAGCAAAAGAATTAATTTAAAGCATAAATAATGACGGAAAATGATTTTCTTTAAAAGTATTTTCTGGGAGCCATTTTAAAAGAAAACACCCTTCATATATATATAAATAATAATATAAAAGAAAAAAAAAGAATATAAAATAAATTAGGTACTTGCATTTAAAATAAGAAAGTTCCGGCTAAACCGAAAGTGATTTTGAAGTTGTGATAATGTCAAAAAATGTGTTTATGATATAACAATACTGTAATATTTTTTCCTACTAGCATGTGGAAAGCAGCACTTTTCTGCACGCAATTTAGTTTAGAAAGTGTCACTTTTCCGCACTAGTGCAGACAAGTACACTATGCCTCACTAGTTTTTCGCTTTAGTGCGAAAAAGTACAAAAATTTTAAACCAAATATTAGTGAGTCGCAATGAAGGATTTTCATGTACTTCTTTCTAAAAGGAAATTTTGCTTTGGTATGGTAGGATATTAGGTAACATTGTGTTAAAATAAAAAAAAATAGAATTTTAGTTTTTACGTTCTCCTTACGCTCGTAAAAAATAGCGTTCTAACACGTGCTTCGCTACGCATCGTTCGGTCAACTGTAGTCGCGTGCGAAAAAGTGTCACTTTCAGCACTACTTAGAAAATATACTATATAAGTCTTTTTAAAAACTAAAAACAAAAAAAAAAATAAGGGTAACAACATCCTGTGTCACGCGATATATTATTTTTAAATTTAAAGAAGAATGGTTACGCTTTCTTAGTGCAAGATGTCCGCATTGCAGCAATCTCTTAAATTTAATAAAAACTACCTATTTCGTTTGATAAAGTAGAGTTTTATAGGACGTTAGTAGTATGTAGTGAGACAAGCTGCAGCACATTAATAAAATTTTAAAAATACTGTTTAGGTTAAACCGAAAATTATCTTGGAAAATAGTTTTTAAAAAACCGTAATATTATTTTGTTAAAAAGTAATTTAAACGATTTATTATATTTAAATGTTTTTATGTTTTCTTATGGATTTTCACAAAAAAAAAATATTTTACAGGCATGGTTAAATAATACCTATTATCTAACTCAATATAATATATGTTTTTAATGTGTTTAAAATGAAATTATTTGAAAAAATGAACAAAAACTTATGAAACGCGTTGTCTTTAGTACAGAGTAAGGTGTACATCCATATTTGAAACAACAACTTTTGGCGATTAACAAAACACCTTAAAAATATACTTTACCTTACCTGGATTTCGCCTATATGCTAATATAGGTCTATACACTAGTCGAAAAATGTAAGGGCTATAAAAAAACAAAACTTTCAAGGTTTCTTAAGTGGCTGTATTTTGCTGAAAAATGATTGTACCGCGATTTTTAAAAAGTATTTTAAAGCTTAAGGTTTTAGTGTCTTATGATGATGTTTTTTTAAGCAACCTGTAAACAAGCCCATAAAATACATTTTTTTTGGTTTATTTTTTTGGTTTAAAACCTTGGAAAAAATGTTTTTAACTTGACCACTATATGGAGTGAATAACTTATTCATTTAGCTTTAATTTGCCTTCTTTTAAAGTTTGATTCGACCACTTCTCGTTAAGATATTAAAATTTAAATAGAAAATAATCTTTTGTGTTTAACCATCAATATCTCAGCTACCACTGACTGCACAAGAAAATTTAAAAGGGTTTTTAATATTTAAGAAATTCTTCACAAACCCATACCCTATGGGTTTGTAAAAAAAAGTTTTTTTTTAAATATTTAACACACCGTAGTTCAAAAACTAAGACGTTTAGGACATATGTTTATATAAAAAAATGTCTTATTTTTTGTTGTAGAATCGCCCTGTAAAGTTTGTCGGTTGAGTTACTGGACAACCTGTATGTATGTAGGTAATTTGATTGAAATAAATGAAAACATTGATGTCTATTGGTGCCTATACGGTAGGGTTTATCGACTTTAATAAAAAGTACCTTATTTTTATGTTTTTGATGTATTGTATATAAAATCGCCTCCAGCTTTACGATATATGTCAAAATAAAAAGTTATGATGTATTGCGGTATTTAAAAAAGAACTTTTGTCTTAAAATTTGCGTTTAAAAATCTGCAAAGCTCGATTTGTGTTCCAAATATCAACTGGATTGGTTAAAAAACAAATGCAATATGGCGAAAAAACCAAAATAAAAATTGAACTTTGACGGCTTGTAACTCGAAAACAAATGTCATTTTGAAAAAAAATTATATTAAGCTCTACCCCTACTTTGTAAAATAGAACCACCCAAGTTTCGTGATCGATTTTTGAATCACCCTGTATAAAACAATACAATTACCACTGAACATTTCATTTCTTTTATTCTTTGTGTATTTAGTTTGTTTATTGGGGTGGCAATTAATCATGAAACATATAATTGTCTTAGTTGTCAATACGTTATTGATAATTAAAAACAAGATAATAATGAAAAAAAAAATGTTTGCGCCCGTGCGTGTGTTAGGCGGATGTGATTATGACTACCTGCCGTCCAAAAGAAAAGCACCGTATGTAAATGGGCTTATAATATACGCATTCTGTGTTTTTACGTTGGACAGCAATACACCACGAGTCAACTTATCATACTAAATGTCTACCTGTAACAGTTTAAACACTACAGTTAAAAAAACTTTTATTTTTAGATTTTTTCACGCTTACACACAATAACCGAGCTGGATTCCAAATTTTATCTTTCCAGGTCATCTGGAAGTGGGTTAGGTTTTTTTATCTATGTGTCATTCAGTGAGTAGTCAGCCAGTCAGTGAAAAATTGACGATTTTTGGACCTTTATATCTTTATAACCCGTTTAAACTAGCTTCATAAAATTTGGACTTATGGGTAATAAACATATTATGTAGTTTCATCTGTTTACGTTCAATAGGTTTTGAATTATGAAGGGGTCAAAAGTGGCTTCAAGTGATTCGTGTAATAAAAATAATTGGCAGTATTAAAAAAAGGTACAAATATATAAAACTGTTGAAAATATAGAATATAAAGATAAAGGTAAAGATATTTTATATTTTAAAATTTTTTAAGTACAAGAGAGCCCAATAACTGACAAAAAATAAAAAGGTCTTTAAATAAATACTACAAATTAACAAAACAAAAAAATAAAAAACAGCAAACATTTTATAGTAAAAATACAATAAATACAAATAAATTACATTTTACTTTGAAAAAAAATCATTAAAACAATAACAGTTTTATCTGGTAGATTTTTTATTTTTATTTACTTTTAAAAACACTAATGTTTTTGGAGTTTTTATGTCTTTATTAATTTACAACAATTAAAATAAAAATGTTGTGTTTATATTTTAAATATTCACTAATTCAAAAAATATGCATGCTATTTAATAGAAAGATAGAAATTCTGGCTAATGTAAATAATAAAAAATTTATATCAGACATAAATTTTTGACCGTTTACATCAGCTAGAATTTCTGTCTGACATAAATCTCATACAATAAATGTCAGATGTAAAAGTACCATAAGGCTTCCCGTGTGGGTTTCTTTATAGTAAAAATAATTTTATTCAGTGCAAACGATCAGATAAAATTGTCAAATTAGCACTGGGCTCGCAAAAATTTAGGTTAAAATCAATTCCCACAATAACATTATGTTTTAAATTACAAAGGAAATGAAGTTAGGTTGGTAGTGACAACATGGCATATAACACATGCATAAATTATCTTTTTTTTCCTCCTGTGTTTGCCGCACTCGCCTGACAGCTCGTGCTGTCGAACTTCAATTTGTAAAAAACAATATAATTTTAAGCATGTGTTACATAAATTACTACCAAAACATGGTATATTCCACCTGTGCTTGTTTAAATCACCTCACAGATGGCTTGGCAAACCACTGTGCAGTATTCTGCCAACCCCAGGTACTAGTTATTAAGAAAAATAACGTTTGTGGTGGCACCACCGCGTTGTCTAAGAGCTGCTGTGAAATACAAAAAATAACGCCTGTGTTCAGTGCTTGGTAACGTGGACGAAACAGCGCAACAAAGGGGTTAAACATCTAATATCTCGACATCCACGGTACTCTGGTACTTAAGCAAAAAGCGTTCGTGGACTATTAAACATTTATTTTATGGCTTTAGAGAAAAATAATTTCTGTTTCGACTAGGCAGATTTGGCATCAACTTTTAAAAAATATATATTAAAACTTATAGCAAAACTTGCTTTAAAACTTTAAGCTTGTTTGGTCTATAAAAAAGTTATGAGTTTCCTCAGTTTTTGGAAAACATTTTATCTAAAAAGTTTTACTTGTTAAAAAAATTAAGCTGCATTTTGTTATCAAACAATCTAATAATTGTTAAAAGGAATAAAGTTTTGGACTTGGACAAAAACAGCAAAAGAGAATGTAAGTTTATAAAAAAACGAATATACAATAAAGTAAGGTTAATTTTTATTTTTGTTATACTGGGTTATTGTTAAGTTGGTACTTTTTTTTAACACTGTTTAAAATAATAAAAACCAAGAAAATTGTTTAAATAAAATTATGTTCCATCATGTGGTTTTCGAGATAGGGAAAAACATGTTTTTATAACTTTTCTTCCTCTTCAGATATTTTCACAGCATTTGGTACACTTCTTTTGACCTTAAGATTACAGTTTTTGTTGTAAAAGAAATAAAAATACCAGTAGCGTTCGAACAAGATTAGTATTGATTTGTTTAAAGAAAAAAATAGTACGCCTCTTTTTAAATCCATATTATTTTTAAAATACTTAACTTTAAGGTTAATTTGGTCTTTTGATATTTTTCCGTACGACGAACAGTTTTTTTTCAATTAAAGCCTTTTTAATGCATGGCAAAGTTTCTAAAATCTGATATAGTGCTTTGTATGTAAAATTCGTTTTTGTTTAATTTGTAATAAAGTAAAGTCAAATACATACTCACATTACTACAATTTAAATATTATTAAGAAGTTGTTGGTCCTAGGAAGCTATTACACATGCACAGTCTAAAATCCAACCTAAAAATTAAAGAACATATTAGATTTTAGCGATTTTGCCGCTCGTTGTCCAAGAAAATATTAAGGACAAAATTCAGCTCAAAGAAAATCGATATTTTAAAAATAATATTGATTCAGAGAAAGAGCAGTGGCGTACTTTTATTTATTTATTTTATTTTTTATTTAAATCTTGTTGGAACGCCACTGTCATTTTTAAAAATTCTTACAGCAAAAAAATAATGGTATGGTCAAAAGAATTGTATTAAATGTTGTGAAAACATTTGAATTGGTAAAAAAATTGATAAATAAGACATGTTTCTCTTCAAACATTAACACCCTATATCCTGAAAAGAAAACATATTCGGATATAAGTTTATTTAAAATGTTTTTATTTTCTTTGCATTTTATACAGTGTTAAAAGGAAAGTACCAAATTGAAAACAACCCTGTATAATTATTAGGTAGTTTCCAAATTTTGTGTGTATTTACACATAAGTTTGCAGTTAACTTGTAACTTATGCCGGCTTAGCCATATGCCTTACAATGCTCATTTACTTTTTATATACAGGGTGTTACAGAATATTTATAAGAAAATATAAGGGCAAACTCTACTTTAAAAAAAATACGTACAGAAAATATCATATAAACATGGATCCGTTACATAGTGATAATCTTTTAAAAAAACTGGAAAATTTAAAAAACACTTATTTTAGTAAAATTTAAAAATTGCTAGACTAGATATAAACCTTCCTTAAATAAGTTTTTATTGTTGTTGTTACATAATTGCCAAAAAAAAATTATAAACCTAATTTAAAAAAAAAAGTTTTCGCAGTGATTCTTTTATGGTCTAAAAATATTCAATTCAGTATTTTTTTCTCTTAAATAAGATACGAAGAAACAAGAGACATAAAAGTTCAAAGACCCTCTCCCCAGACCGGTTTCGTTTACCTTACAGGACTTATCAAGAGGACTGTACCAGCTCCCTGGTAAATACCACTAACCAAAGCAAGGGTTCTCTTATATGGCAACCAACGTTGCCCTACGGTAGGATGTAAATCCCACCGTTAATGCAGTCAAGTCTACATCAAGTGTTTTACCTAAATCTGTAAAGTAAAATATCAAAAGTAGAAATATTGTTTTCTGTCACAATAATATACAGTACAACCCCATTAGTAAGTCCTGTACGCCAGGTGAAACTGGTCTTGAAAGGTGGTCCCTGGCAAATAACATAAAAACCAGGGTGTCTTCTCTTAACTGTCCATAAACAAAGACTTTTCGAGGCGTTTTCACACACGGCGACAATCCTGGTGCCAGTGCCGGTCTCTTTCGCGGTACCATAATACCGTCTTTCACACATACCGGCATTTTGGTGTCACAATAAATTTATTGTTTATTTAAAAGTGGTAGAAAAATACGTTTATGCTCTAAACCAAAATTATTTTCTTTTACTGCCCAAGTGGCACTCCGAAAAAGCAACACTGGGTACTGTTGACAGTCAAGGCCGTATTAACTGTTTGAGGCGCCCTAGGCTAGAATTCCCGGAGCGCCTGTTTTCCACCAAAAAATTTTGAAGAGCAAAAAGATGGGTCCTTTCCTCCGTACCGCCTATTTGAGTGCCAGAGGCGCCCACTTCAACACACGAAAATTTGATGAAAAAAAACGGCATTCCCTCCTTTTCGCGTCTATTTGCCTATTTTATTTCAAAGCACCTTATTCATAGAGAAATTATTCACTAAAAATCCCCACTAACCTAAACTTTTTAGAAACTCCCCTGTCTACCGCCTATTACTCCCCTGTCTGGCGCCTATTTTTTCATGGCGCCCTAGGTTGTATCCTAGTCAGCCTAATGGCTAATACGGCCCTGTTGACAGTAATAGAAGGTAGCTTTTACACAATCTTTCGAAGAGAGATTTAAAGAAGATGACTTCAAAACCTTTAACTACTTTAGAATGACTATAGCTACTTCCTAGCGATATCAATACGAAAATAGTTTTTAAACTTTAAAAAACTCCAATGTGGGATTGTATTCCTTTAAAGGGAATAATGACTTGTTTATCCAATTTTTGAGTTCAACACCGGCTGCATAAACCGGAATCAGCCACCGAATCGACAGATAAATGGGACCGGACTATGTATAAAATTACTAATTTAATTGCAGTGCATTTGATACCCGCTTCGTTATCGGCATCGGCTTGCCAGTGTGTGTGTGTAAAATTTATCGTTTTTTTTTAAACCAGATAGTATAGTTAGAAATCCCTCGACAATTTTTACCAGTCATTACCAACAAGCAAATTTTTCGTGTGTAGCTTTTTTGACAAGACGACCAACTTTTTTACCTTACAACAATTTTCGTTGGTGGTAGCTTACATGGGTAGCGGGAATTAAATGTGTTAATTTGACAAATAATAAAAATATATTAAAAACAGGGTTTTTCTCTTGTTTATTTTTAAGATCTTCATGCAGATCTTCTATACAAACCAGAAAAATATTTCTCCTACAACATGTAAGGTTACAT
Organism: Listronotus bonariensis; assembly: GCA_014170235.1. NCBI lineage: Eukaryota > Metazoa > Arthropoda > Insecta > Coleoptera > Curculionidae > Listronotus > Listronotus bonariensis. Next base: position 18,339 of record JACEGR010001703.1, read on the forward strand.
CAAAGAGTCCTTTACCACCAACATCCATGGTTAACGATGTCGTGAAAAATAACTACCAATCAGCTAATTTATTTTCTGTTAATTAAATAATATTTATATAATTAAATACACACTTTGTTCTACAAATTGTAAGGTAAGTCATTCTGGATTTTTGATATTCATTAAATTAACATATTTAATATCTGCTACCCCTGTAAGCTACTACCTATGAAAACTGTTGTGGGAAAACAGTTGGTCGTCTCGTCAAAATAAAGCTACTACGAAAAATTAGCTTGTTAGTAGATGACTTGGAAAAATGGTCCCGGGATCCCTAACTAATACTCTTTACGAGAAGCACCAAATGAAAACGCAGTATTTGATTAAATTAAATTAGAAAATTATATCACAATTTTCACTCTACATTTTTTAGTTAGGCTTAAAACATTTTTAAATTAATTTCCATATATTTTAATATAAAGATATAATTATATTATATTATAAAGATATAATTATATCACTTTTAAAAATTCATAAACAAAATCGCTCAGTAAAAATTGTGAGGTTTTTCTAAATTTGTTTATTAATTAAAAACTGTGTTTTGATGTGATGCTTCTAATATACTATCGATAATATACAAAAATAATGTTTGAGTTTTAAAATAAAGTTTACGATTATTAAGTACTTTTATTAGTTAATATAATTTTTAGGACATAAGATGGTCCCATCCTAATAACTTTGTATTTCCCAACTGGAAAGTCAATGACGATGTTTTTGTCAAATTATTAAAATAAAAGTATTTCTTGAAACGACACATGCTTTCTTTTTGTTAAAGGAAGCACTTTAAAATTCTTAGCATGTATTGACATATTTAAACGTTATGAGTTATAAAATTTTATACACGTATTTTTCGCTTGACTAGTTTGCAAACCGTAGCGTTAATGTGTAAAATCGTCGTGTTCAAGAAATACAATAATACTATACAGACTGTCTTAAAGGTAAAAAATGTACCTTTAACTTGTTTCTTGTAAAGTAACCTTTATATTTTTATTATATTATTTTAACAGCAAATTATTTTGGATATATAAAAGTTTAATTTTCTAAAAAAATATTTATAAAATATTTTTATTTTGAACAAAGGCCAAATAATGTTTTCTTTTAACATAACATGACCTGTTTAATTTTTAATATTTTTTTATTTAACTATTTTAAAGTTTTTATTGTTAAAAAAATATTTTGATAATACTTTTAGTGCCGTTATATACAGAATTTTCCTTGTTATATATTACAAGTCCATTTCACCTTAAGAAATTCATTATTCTTTGTTAAGTCCAAGGTTACCACAGAATATCCTATTTTAATTTCATATACCCAATAATAAATATTTAATTTAAATCTTTTTTTTTTTACCTTATACTTCAAGCACTTTATTGAGATAAACACCTGAAGAAAAATGTATAACATTGGTTTAAAAAAATAACAGATTTTTTTTTTCGAAATCCAAGCAAGATACATAACGCAAACCTGTATATTTTTGTAAATTGACTTCTATTTTAATTTACCCTGTATAATAATATTACAGTATTGCTTTGTGCATATGCAGAGCATGCTACTCTAGTAAAGTCATTTTTTCGTGTTAACTGTATTCATCGAAGTGGTTTTAACCGCATTTAAAATGACAATATAAATTTGAAAGTTAGATAGAGATAGGTATACATGTGTTTTTAAAATGTTTTGAACCGTATTAACACGAAAAAATGCCTTAAATTATTAACGATAACAAAACACAGATTATAGAAAATAAAAGTCTAAGATCCGGCATTAAGAAAATATATCCTCATCTGTTAATTAAATGAAATAATATTTTCTAGGCAGATTTTAATGTAGGAAATGCAAGTAAACAACATCTGCCAGCATAAGTCTGCTACAATTAATAATAATTGAATAATAGTTAATTTATTTATAATTTTTATTTATACATGTTAATTGCATAAACCAATGATCAGCGGTGAAATGGCTTAGTTGGTTAGGTAGCAGCCTGATTTTATTCAATTAAATATGGTAAACCTAATTTTGCTAATAGACAAGGGAATAAAAAATAGAAAAAAAAGTTACCCAGTGCGGGATACGAACCCAGAGTGTCGACAAGTCATGCACTGCTAAATGCTGCTACCTAACCAACTAGACTATTTCACTGCTGATCATTAGTTTATGCAATTAACATGTAAGGGTAACAATTATAAATAAATTAACTATTAATTAAATAGTTATTATTAATTGTAGCAGACCTATTGCTGGCAGATGTTGTTTACTTGCATTCACTACATTAAAATCTGCCTAGAAAATATTATTTCATTTAATTAACAGATGAGGGTATATTTTCTTAATGCCGGATTTTAGACTATATTGTTTCCACAAAAATAATTAATTTATTGGTTTTAAAGATCAGTAACCATAGTTACCACTAAGTATTTTTCTTAATATAAAGTGCCCATAGTATGATTTGCGAAATATTTGGCCGTTTCCGCACTTTTTTATAAGTTTTTTAAACATTAGGTCTAATCTTATTATCTAACCACAAATTTACAACTCTTTATCCAAAAGAAAAGTAGATAATTGTTAAAATATTGGAACAAAAGAATTTGCGAGCATTTTTAAAAAATACAGGGTGTTAACTAATTGCGGTAAGAAAATATAAGGGCGTATTCCTAAGCAAATTTTATAAATAAGTTGATAAAAACATAGGTCCTAAAATTTTTCGTTCCCTAGATACAGGGTGTTAAACTTTTCAAAAACCTAAAATTTCTTAAACAATTTTTTAGTACAGTTTGTTAGACTGGATATAAACCTTTTTAATTAAGTATTTGTTTTTGTAGTTACTTACATGCTAATAAGAAGTTATAACAATCAATTTATAAAAGAAAAAATGCCCTTGTATGGTCCTAGTTTGGCGGATTTTATTTTTTTCTAGATTACTAAGCAAGCTACGTAAAAAATATAAAAGTTGCAAAAAGTTAGTGACGTACATTTTTTTGTCAATAATATTAGCTAATATGCGTCCCGCGCCGCCACTGTTCGAACTTATTAAAATTAGTGTAGGGCTAAAAAACTAGGTACCTAATTTAACAAATACCAAAGCAAAAAAGTTATTAAAATTGGATAAAGCATATTTAGGATATCATCAAAAACCCGATTTTATTTTTAAAGTTTAACACCCTGTATCTTAGAAACAAAGCATTTCCGGACCTAAAAAAATGGGATCTTATTATTATATCATCGCTATGATGACAACCATTAAAAGTTATAATCCACTTAAAGAGTTTACTTAGTAACAAAATATTGGTATTTTTTGTCTTAAACTTTCTGTTTTTAGTTATGGCTGAAGTTTCTTAAAGTACCTTACACAGAATTTTTGTTATAACACTAAAAGTAAAGCAAACAATTATATATAATTTCTAGAGCTTCTTTAAACAGCCGCATGAATTTGATAAATGTAATATGTTGTGCAAAGCAATTAGTAAAGTAATGTTTAGGATCTTACAAGAAAAAAATTATCAACCTGACGCATTGCAACGCGTTTTTCCACATGGCTTGTAAACAAATTAAAATTGGGCCACACATTACCGCACCCAGCCCGATTTTACGGTGATAGAGGAAAATGGGGCAAATCAATTTAAAAACATTTAAACCACTTTTCATGCCCTTTAAAAGTATAAAAAGCATTTTTCTTAAGCTAAGTCTATTGTTTTATGTATGTATGTATATCTCTTGGTTTAAATTATTTTTTTAATTGACCGGAAAATTGAATTTTCCACTCAATTTTTAAGCGGAAAATGCTATTTTACAGGACTAATTTACTTTCCGGTCCCTAGTTTACTTTCCGGTCTCTCATTTACTTTCCGGTCCCTGATATCAAAAAATCCTGTTAGCCATGACAAAAATTGTCAGAGTTCAATTGTTACTATTTGACAGTTCAAGATATTGTAAAGTAAAGAAAGCATCATTTTGCCAAAATGAAGTCAGACATGGAAAATCCAGATGAAATAATTGAAGCAGCGTCCTAATTGTCGTTTAAATATAAAACTAAAAATTTACACAGTTTTTTTTCCGGTCAATTAAAAAAAAATTATGTACGATACTCGACCGGAAATAATTTTTACGGATCTCCTCAAAACTACAGGACTCGCCTACGGCTCGCCCTGTAAATGTTTTTCGTCGACCCGTAAAATACCATTTTCCGGTCTAGTAACGTAAATAGGTATTGATAGAAAATGAGAAAGGTTTTATCTACATTTTACGTCAGTTTATGTGTAGACGAATATTTTTACACGAACAAGCCCATACCGCTTGCGCTACGCCTTCATTTTTGGTGTAGACTTTCTCTCAGAGTGCGTCCATTAAAAGCGAGTTGCATCGAAACAGACGATAAAGGATTTTTGTTTTGCTTCCTGGGCGGATTTCTCCAATGGTGCGCTGCGCAAGGACGTAGACAGAATTTGGTTAATAGGAAGTAGGCAAGATAAAACCAAAGAATACAAATCCATAAAACCTTAAAAGTAAAATTTCAACGTGCCCTAAAATTTTAGTACCCACCAGATAGCAAAAGTACACAAAAAAATAATTTTAACCTTAGTTACCTTAGCCTAATATATTCAGTTTGACACTAACTTATACACAAATAGAAGCAATTATATGTAGTATAAGAATAATCATAGATATATTTTAAATAGGTCCACATTTAATACTTGCTTTTATGCATCGCTTACACATAATAAACACATTATATCATTTCTTAGATACTATAACTATTCCTTATTTTATTTTAAACTGGTTACATTAAGAATATACATTAGTTTTAGTTTAATCCCAAACAAATTTTAATATTACTTCTGGGATATTACAAGGAAAACATATTATCAGGGCCGTCGCTAGAGCCCGGGCGAACGTGCAGCTGCCCGGGGCGTCCGTTTTAGGGGGCGGCCGTTTTTAAAAGAAGAAATCAAATTATAACAAAGATATTGATATAAAAAGAATTATAACCATTAAAATAAGTGAAAATCTAAAGTATTCCTAGTATCCGCACATTGGAATTTATTAAAATATTTATCTACGTATTATGCCTGCCGTCCAATGGAAAAACACCGTATGTGCATTTCTATAACTTTTGAGTTAGTTAAGTATTGCTTCATAAATTCCTTGCCATTTACATATAAGATATAAATTTAAGGGAGAGCTAAGGATAGTATCTACTCGAATTGGAATCACTTCGCAATCATTGTCTTAATTGTAGAAGTAATAATTATTATCAAGAAATATTATTTAATGCTTCAGAATTATCACAAGAACTTAAAATTAAGGCCAAGTTTTCCCTACGCGCTCGAGCAAGGCCCAGAAAAAGGACCAGACAGTTTTTATATGAAGGTGAATATGAACCTATATGTGATCCAAAACAAAAATTTAAAGTAAATATTTTCTATGCCGTTATGGATACTATCATCAATTCTGTAGAGGAAAGATTTGATCTACTAAAAGTTCATTCGGAATATTTTTCCTTTTTGTATGACATGTCTTTGCTCAACGAATTTAGTAAAGAAGACCTTCTAAAACACTGCATGGATTTAGATTCTTGTTTATCTGATGGTAAAAGCAAAGATATTAACGGTTTAGAGCTAAAAGATGAATTGCTGTGCTTAAGTGTATTAGTCAAAACAAATAAAGACAAAATTAGTTCTCGCTTAAAAACATTAGAGTATATTGTTGCGAATAATTTAGAGGGAACCCTCCCAAAATCGTCATAGCTTTAAGAATCTTGTTAACTGTATGCCGGTTTCAGTAGCTTTAGGGCAAAGAAGCTTTTCTAAATTAAAACTAATCGCAAATTACCTGCGATCCAATATGGCCCAAGAACGTTTGAATGATTTAGCGCTAATATCGATAGAACATGAGATAGCAAGTAATTTAGATTATGATGAAATTATTTGTTTTTTTTTTGCAGAAAAGAAAGCATGAAAGTACTTTCAATAAACACTGTATGGTTATCATTTGTTTGGATTTTTGGAGTAGTAGATTATTATATCTATATAAAAAGAACGCTTTGACTAATTCGACTTTTATAACAAAATAATGTTTAAAATTAATTTGTTGTTTTTTTAATAAATAGTAATAAGGGGCGGCAAATTAAGATTTTTGCCCGGGGCGGCCAAAAGTCTAGCGACGGCTCTCCAGATTTTCGTGTCATTTACCTAGACCTTCTGCATTGACTAGTTTCGCCTGCCTTACAGGATGTATGGCCTGGTCTAAATTATACAGGGTGTTTGGTAATAGGATAATAAGCCTTTGGAACGCAAATTCTACAGTTATTTTGAAAAGAAAAGTTTATATAAACTTATGTCCTAAATGTTTAAACTTCTAAGATATAGAGTGGTAAAAATATGTTTTTTAAACTTTACCACCGCAATAAGGGAAAATATAGTAAAAATATAGTTATTTTTCTTTTTCATTTTATTGATGAATATCTCGAAAATATAATGTTTCAAAAAAAAATCGCATTCATGATAAGCATTTTAAAAAACCTTAAATAATAAAATGGGAGTTGTCTCACCTTTCTGTACCATTGTCTTATTTTAAATTGAAATTTATTTTAAGAAAGATCTTTTCCACAATCAAATTGCATCTAATGAAGACAAATCTACAATGACAAGGAATTGGGAACAACCAAAATTAGCATTACATTTAGACAGAAAACGTGCTTCTTCGAAAATTTCGTATCTTAGAATATATAAAATGTAAATCAAATTAAGTGACACGTAGTTGCAGAAAACAGAAGATCGGACCAAAATGACAATGCATATTGGAAAGACCGAATAAAGTGTTTAGAATAAATAGGTAAATTGTACTCCTTTGAATATAAAACAGCATATAAAAATATTTATTGCGTTATTTTTGTGCTAGTTGTTTCCTCTAAAAATGATACATTACCAAGTTATTTTTTTATTTCGAAGCAGCTGCTAATGCTAGATTGTGCATATGAGCGTCGGTAAAATTTTCAAATTATTTTATTTAAAAACTGAGATATAGGACCCACAGCAAACTTATACCGGATGTTATTGATGCTAAGAGAAACACTTTGACAAAGAAAATTTTACTTTTTAAATTTGCCAAAAAACGTTAATTTTTTATTTGCCCTCCTCCCTAAAAAATCTAAATTTTATAAGCGAATTCTTTGTTTGTACTTTTATCGACAAATTCCAAATATTGCAAAATTATCTGTATTTTTTTAAAACTATTGCCAGTTAAAATATTTTTACGCTAAATTTTTTTTTATGCATGATTTTCGGATGCCCCTTATTATCAAAAAAATAGGTTATTTTTGCAAAATTTAAGATTTGTCAATAAAATTTAAATACATTTACCAAAAATACAAATAGAGGATTTTAAACTTAAATTTTTTATGGATTTTTCCAAACAAAAATTAACTTTTTTCGCAAATTCCAAAACAAAAATTTTCTTTACTAAAGTGTTTCTCTTAGCATTAATGACATCTGGTATAAATTTGGTATGGGTCTCATATCTCAGTTTTTAAATAAACAAAATTTAAGATATGTACAACGCGTGTCACGTGACGCAGCACAGCACATACCTTTGTGACCTAATGAAATTAAATTATACAGCTTAAATTCGCTGCGTCTACTCAAAAACGCGTTGATTTTGAGGGTGCAAAGTCTCGCGTCGCAGAAGTTGTACATGTCTCAATTTCCACATTGTCTTAAGCGCACCGCTAACTACGTTAAAACCTTAATTTTTACCATTATTGCTAAAAAAAATACAGAACAAATTGTCAATAAACAAAATCGCAAATTTAAAAGTCAGTAGCGTAGCTAGGTGCAGGCTATGTAGGCGGTCGCCTACGGCCTCGGGCATGGCTAGAAAGTCTTGCAGTTGAAGGTATAAAATGTGAGACATAGACATTGTTATTTTATAATTTTGTGCTGGATAAACCGGAGCAAGTTGACTTGTATAGAAAGAATGTACTTTGTTAAAGTTTTTCTTCTCTGACGATATTAAAAAAGTACTTAAATCTTAAAATTTTAGAATTTGCAAAGCTCGATTTGTGTGCCAAATGTTAACTAGATTGGTTATAAAATAAATACAATATGGCGAGAAAAACAAAAATAAAAATTAAACTTTTAACCCCTGTAACTTGGTAACCAGGGAGATTTCGACATTTTGTCAAAGGACTTACTAATATTATTTTACATTGCAGAATGACCCCTTAATATTTCCTAATGCATTTTTCGAGCACCCTGTATATGGCAATTCTAACACCTAATGAAACATTCGTGTTGGTCGGTACCTAATTCCCTTTAAGAAGGCGAAATAAAACAGTTTGCAAACACAGTAAAGGAAGATACACGTTTATGGCATTAAATCCCTAAACTTTAAAACAAACATTCCGAAAGGTTTATGTCTAAACACAGAAGAGGTTATTAGTAAACTGATTCTAATTAGTTAAAATTAATTGTTTAGGGATAATCCAATTTGTTACCTATTTATTCAATAGACGTCGCGTCGTATATATAAATTTTACTCAATTATCATTAATTTAAGTAATATGATAAAAGGCAAGTTAAGAAGAAAAAGAATGTTTTGGTTAGTTCTGGTTAGAATGTTTTGTTATAAAAAGTGTCCAGGAATAAGTGGACAATCTCTTGGATTCATATAAATCACATGAAAATATTGTGATAAGTTTTTATAATTTCCTTTTCCTAAAGCTCTTCTTTACAGATACCTATGTACCCTTAAAACAGCACTGAAAATCGGTTTTTCTTGAATAACTTTTGTAGTACTTGGTATAATAAAATAATGTTTAACTAAATACAGACTGTCCACAGATGGGGCTAACAAGAGGACAAATGTACCGAAAATTTAATTTTTTGAAAAAAAATCATTCTTCATAAAAATTTTGCTTGTAAAAAATGGGATTTACCAAGAGAAAATGTTGATTTTGTTTACAGGGTTTGCAAAAACTTGAAAAACATGATTTTTCTACAAAAGTAAACTACTTTTATTTTCCATTTTTGGGCCAAGTATAATTTAAAATATTTATTTAGAATAGCAGTTTGAATAACTTTATTAAATTTACAGGAGTATCAAAAAGATTCATGAAACTAATTTTAAAGTTATCGAAACCTAATAATTTTATATTTTTTTAATAAAATGGCCTAAAAAAGATTCTAATTTGTTTCTCAAACACCTGCTTTCCTCAAATTCCTACAAAACACAATTTTTTAACTGTAAACGCCTGTTTTCGTCAATTTTTGGATTTCAATTAAATTTTGTATTATTGGTTTTATCGATTACAAACATGATTCTAAAGAATTTTTTTGTGACATTTTGCAAATAAATTAAAAATACAGGTAGTTTACTCTTTGAGAAGAATCATGTTTTTCTTTTGGGGTTTTTGCGAACGCTGTATACAAAATTAACATTTTGCTTACAACAAAAATTTTTATAAGGATTGACTTTTTTTGAAAAATTAAATTTTTGGTCCATTTGTCCTCTTGTTAACTTCATCAGTGGACAGTCTGTATATATGAGTCATGACTCCTTAAAATGGGAAAGGGGGAATAAGAATAGCATTTTTGGATAGCTTAAACCCTTGACTAAAAAAAAACTTTTGTCCGATAGCGATAAAGTGAAGCGTTTTCGAGAAAAACAACTTTTATATAGGGCTGTATTTAATAATTTCATATGTCGGTTCTACTTATGCTTTCTCCTATTTTGTGCATTTTCTAGCTTTAATAATTGAAAATTATGGGACCCTCGACAATGCTGCAACATTAATTTTTAGTGTCGTTTTTGTATAAAGTTTGTTTAGCACCATTTGCAACAGAATACCCTGCTCTTTTTGTCGAAAAGCTTTACTTTATCGACATCCGAAAAGAGCACCAAATTTTAGCTAAAAGTTTAGGCTATCCAAAAATATTATTATTATTTTCCTTTTATACAGGGTGTGAAAATAATCGCACACTATGGTGCAAAAGTTAGTTTGCCCCTATTGAACTTACTAAACTAAAGGTAAATCTTTTACAAGAATTTTATTTTAAGGAGTCTTTAATTGTATTTATATTATTAAAAATATATTTTATTACACCGAGTACCATTAGAGATATTTAGGAAAAAACTATTTATAGTGGCGTCCTGTAAGGGCACATATCTCTCTAAAATGGGGTTTAGGAAAAAAATGTAGAGAAACAACAAAATTTTTTCCCTGCGTTTTATATGACGCCAAGAGTTTGCCCACATATAATAATATGTGTGACACGCTGTGTACAATATGTCCACGAGTGGATCAAAAAATAAGATATTTAAGAAAGTCATGTACAGTAAATGCTCATTTTGCTTCTTAAGAAAAAACAAGATTCGCATTCAGGAGTTTGTTTTGTTTTGAACAAGGGCTTTAAAAAATACAAAACTGTAAGAATGGACCAAGGGAAAACTGCCTTTATTTTTCTAATTTAGCAAAATGTCAAAAAAAATATTCTAATTTTAATAGGGATCTCAAATCTAAAATTTCACATAAAATCACCAAAAATTAAGTAAAAAGGTGTAAGACTTAAATAAATAAAAATATGATTTAAAAAAATTGTTTATTTTAGGTGAAATTTCAAATATAAGATCCCTATTTAATTCTAAAAGCCTTTTTCATTTTACATTTTGCTGAAATAATAAAAATAAATCAGCCTTCTTCTGTCCCATTTTCGCATTTTTGTACTTTTTGAAGCCCCTGTGCAAAATAAAACAAGTTTCTTAAAGTAAATATTTATTTAAAAGGCGAAAGCAGTTGCAATACACGACATATTAAAACATTTAAATTTTTTATCCAGTGTCCTGTTGCAAAGTTTATCCGTTGACATTCTGTATAACTTACTTCGCAATATACCAATGATTTTTTTATTACAAAGGTAAATTGACTAAGTCAGTTTTAAAGTTAATAAAATGTATTTTATGTATGTTAATTTTATAGTGTACAAGGTGTCCAGATTTCGTTGCAATTTCAGGGTATCTTGGTTGTGATTACAGATAGAGACTTGCGGTTTTCGAGAACTGTTGCTACTTTTTAATGAAACGAAAGATGACACTAAAAGTTATATCATGGTTTTCTTAGTTTTTGACATACCTACCTTTTCTTTTTAAATTTTGGTTTCCCTTGTATTTCAATTGTCTTGTAACTTACAACTAAAGTAAAAACGGATATTAGTAGATATTTTGACATAAAATTCAGTGGTGTAGTTAGATTTTTAGGATTTCATATTTTTCAAGGTATAAACCAAACATAACTTTTCTTATGAAACATCCTGTATATTTTTGTACAGTTAATTAAGGAGGGCAAAAGCTTTTTAAAAATATATAAAACCTAATAGTTATTTTATTTTCTTTGACCTTAAATTGATGTTTTCCATGTGGGCCAATGATTTTTGTCTTTTCTTATAAATTATAATAATAATAAAAAAAATTATTATAAAATAGGTTACAAAACTTTTTTTTTGTTTTTTAGGTGCATATGTTTTTTTTTTAACTAAACACTCCCCATTTACAAGCGAATTAACCAAAAATAGACAAAAGTTTTGAATTAAGATACAGTCATATAGCCATTCAGTAAAAGGAAGCATTTCTTTTTTTATTTACAGGACTGGAAATAAACCTACTAAGCAAGAATAAATTTTTGTTTATTGTCCCTTTTCTTATTTCTTGACGTAAAAGCACTATCAGGACTCTCCCTAAAAGGGTCTAGGATGATAATTATTATATGCCTTTTGTTCGTATGTTTTTGTATTCAATATCTTTTGATCGCATTATTTTTAAAGGACTAATTAAAGAGTTACTTTTAATGATATGCTATTTGAATAATAGCAAAAATGGTAAAGAAAGTTTATTAAAATATAAAATTAATCATACTTTAGTTCTTTTTTTATTATTCAAATAGTCATTATTATAAGTCAGAAAGTTAAAATAAACGAAAAAACATGTTTTATAACAAAAAGTGTAATAACTGCACAAATACCTTTGAATAAATACTAATTTTATTGTTCATAAGATTTAGACGATTTTGGAGCAAGTAAAATACGCAGCGGTCAGAGTACCTCGACCGTATCCAGGTAGTCGAAGAATAAATTTCCAGCCAAGAAGACATTTTTAGGTAGTAGTTATTTAAAAATAACGTCCGCGTTGTCTCTAAGGTGTTGTGAAATGTAAATACTGCATGTTTCAGTGCCTGGACAACGTTGACGGAACAGGGGAAAAATGGGTTAACCATCTAATAACCCTACACCCATGGTACTTTGGTACTTAGGTGTAAGCCTTCGTGGGCTGTCTCAAAAAAAAACATGTCCCTTATAAGGTTTTCTTAGCCTAATTTAATAATATATATAGCATTAAAAAAAAAAGGTATGTATAAGGTTCTGCGTAGCGAATCCAGGTTCTAGGTTTTAGTGGAAAATAGCCTTATTAGTGTCTATGCCAGCAATGAAATGGACTTTTTAATAATAAACCTTTTAAGCCTTTTTAGGGGGGTCATTTTGACGAGTCTACTAGGAATATTCATACCACCATAAGTGGCACTTTAACCCAGCCTGTCAATTTTAACACGTTTTGGATGTCGGACTGGGCATACGCGTTACTTTTTTGTTTACAGTCAGTTTTTAGGTTACAGTCACAAAACTATAAGGTTTAAAATTGACATGTTTCGGGTATAGGACTGGACGGGTTTCATGAGTGTAATCCTTACTATTTTTGGCACAATATTTAAAATTTGCATAAAAAACATGGTGGTTAACTTGTCCAACAAAAAACCGACTGATTCGCTCATTCCAAAACCCAAAACATGTCAACATTGACAGACTGGGTTAAAGCGCTGCTTCTATATAGGGCGGTTTGTATATTTGTGGTAGATTCGTCAAGAGGAACCCCTAATTTGGTTTTTAAAGGGTTATTATCGTAACATCCACTTCATTGCTGGCGCAGACACCATATTTGAAACCACCCATTATTACATAAAATATATACAAATTAGTTTTCGTTAGTGTTATTTAAAATATTAACAAAATATAAGAATTTTAGAGCTTTAGAAAGCTTCCTGTCCTTCTTTCTGTATATTACTTATTAAAATTATTTGAGAGTTAAGCAAAAAAAAAACTTACACAATTATACCGGATATTTTAGCCAAAACAAATTAAAAACTCCAACTTTTGCTACTTAAAATATTTAAAAAGTTCATATAAACAAGGGTAAAATGCTTTGTTTTTCAAAAACATGATAAAATGCTAAACGTTTAAAAAATCCTTTTTTATCCTAATTTTTCCCTATTTAAATTTTATAAAATACTAATGAATAAAAATATACGCAACTGCTTTTTGTGCAGGTTTTTAATTTATTTTAATTAAGAAAATACAAAAGCAGACTTTTTACCTCTTATTTTTTTCTATCTTGTCCATAGACGTAACTAGCCATTGAACCTGGAGGGGGCCTGCCAACACCCTGGAAAAGGCCCGAACGCCGCTTAAACGTTATATATACACATATACCATAAAGATACATATTTTCCTGGGGGGCAACACCTGGGGAGATGGTCTGCCACCCCCCTCCTCCGTAGTTACGCCGATGATCTTGTCAATTTTTTTATTTTTTTTTTTATTTTAAATAGATGTATAATTACTTGCCCTATCTAAATAAAATATAAAACTTTTACAAAAATCGGTGGCGTAGGTTTATTAATAGAAATATTTGTTGAGGTACCGCTTAATAGGCCGATATTTAATCAACTAAATCTAATTATTATTTTTTTAATTTACAAACAACACTTTAATGTTAATAAACTCAAATAGGAAATATTTGAGTTATTAATAAAAACCGGTGTTTTTAAAAAGTAAAAGACCTTGTATCTGGAAAATCATTCGGATCAATCGGATTCATTTCCGAACATATGTTTTTATAAACTTACTTAAATATTTTTTTATGTAGAATATGTTTTTAAGTTTTTTAACAACCTTGTGCATCACCCCAGTTAAGTTAGTGCACACAAGTTTAAATTAACCCCAATTTACCAACCCAGCTAATATGTTTATGCTGCATTATAAAAAGTTTTACTGCTAATAAAACAGAGTAGGCAAAACGAAAAACAAACTTTAAACGAAATTTAAGCTAGGTAAATACCTGTAAAAGCCAGAGGGTGATATTCGTAGCTGTTTAACTTTACGATTTTAAGTTAAAGTTATTATTTACTCATATTTTAAATTGTGAAAAAAGTACCTTTAGATTTTTTTAAGATTTAATATAATTAAAAATAGGCGTACTTAAACGCAATGCAATATATTATTTATTAAATTTTTTCCATTAAATATTTTTCATTTCAACCCCAGAGTCGTCCTATAGTAGTTTTCGCGAACATGCACTAGTTTTTCTGAAACAAAAGATGATGTTAACAAGGCTATAGCCCTCTTAATTTTTGACCTATTAATTTTAAGAAATATACCATTTGTAGTTACTCCTTGTATAAACTTAAAATGGTTTTCTCTCATATTGTCAAATTATTTAAAAAATCTACAAATTTAAAATTAAACAATATTTTTAACAACATATAATAAATATATACAATTAAGGCTGTTTGCCTTTTCAGGCTTAAAGGAAGAAAAAACAACCGAGATAGGGTTGAAAGCGGTGTTAGCTCTTGGGTAGGTGGATGTATTGGTATTAGGAAATTAGTGTTCGCTCGTAGTGACCTTAAACACTTCTAGACAGTTTAGTTGTCAAGAATTTTTATATTGCTTTTATCTGTGCTAGCTATATTGTTTTTGGTAATTTGTTGTTTCGCAGGAAAAGATTTGCAAAAAACCTGCTTGTTTTTATTCAGGTACTTCAGTTTTCAGGTACTTTTAGAAGTAGCGCGCGAAACCAAGCTCTGTCTGTCTGTCAGTCAGTCTTGGTGTAATTTGTTTTTTGAATCTAAAATTTTAAATTTAGGGCCGCTCACAAAGTTTTCTCGTCCTTGATAGTCTTCATTTAATATAGAACTTCTTTAATCTTGCTGTCCTTGTTTTTATTTGGTCCATGTATAATTAATTTGAGGCGAAAACAGTTTTTAATGACCTTTATGTTTTAAACACGGTGTAAAAGTTGGTGTATAAATGGCCAATTAGTACCCATTTATGACCATTTCGTGACCAATTCGGAGCTTTTTTGTACACCTTAAATTCAACATTTTTAGCCACTAGATACATGGGGCTTAAAAAACTGTTTCCGTAAAATATCCAAAATAAAAAAAACTGATTTATTCGTTTTTAGTGCGACACCGTCATCTCTACGCGACTACCGGATATTGGATACATTACATGTTGTGTCAAATTAACCTTCTTATACACTCTGTATGCATCCCAAAACCAACCACCTTTCCTAGAAATCTTATCATAATTAATTCCATTTAGAGTGAGGTACAATGTACCCTACTTTTACAAGACAATCTCCTTATCTTGGGCCACCGCCACCGGTAAAGCTTATTATCTCAAGATCTATGACGTCAGCAGTTTAGGAATCTTGCGCAACTCCGTGGGCGTGGCTTGTCATCTGTTAAATGACAAATGCCACATGCCAATGCGCGACGCGTACGGTCCTAGGCCTGACCTGACAACACCGGTCCCGGGGGTGAGGCGCAGAACGAATGAAGTTGTTAAACGATTGACTTAACCTTAAACTTTTTATGAGTGGAGTATTGTAAAAATATCGACAAAATGGTGAAGGTAAAAATAATTATAATCAAGATAAATACAGTTAGTCGGTAAAAATACAATTAACGACTTACAAATATTTAAAAATAATAAAATAAGAATTTTTGTATATTTCCTAAAATTAACCCCTAAAATAAGACTTAAGGGTATTTTTAAAAATATTTTATATAAGGGTATCATAAAAGATCGTTATCAGCCGGGGTTTAGCCAGAAAATGAGTTTTAGGGTCTGCGCATGTTGCCAATGTAGCTTAAACAGTTTTAACGTATATTCCGCTTCTAGTGAGTTTTATGTTAATAATTTAATTTTTATAAGTCTATAAATATTAATACTCCAGTTTTTAATAATTATGTTATTTGAGTGTAAATAGGGCCTTAACAGTTTTGTGAACGTATATCTTGGCTCTAGTGGTTTGATTTTAGTCATTCTTTTTTAAACAATCTCTATTTTAATAAATATATTAATATTAACACTCTCATTTTTTTAATAAATATGCTATTTGGAGAGTAAATAGGGCCTAAAAACAGATAACCTCAAAGTTCTTACACAGCCGCTATGGGATTTCGACAGACAAGTTATGAAAATCAACTTGTTGCCGAACGAGTTTGCCGACGCTTTGTCAAACGGGTCGACAGAGTAGTCTTGTTTAGGGTTCAAATGAAAGGTCTGACTTGTAGAATACGAATTAAACATTTCTAACCATTTTTATTTTTCAACTTTTTATTTATGGAATATTTTTAAAATTTTAACTTATTTAGATTCCGTAGCTTCTAGATACCGAATCTGCAATAAAATCGTCTAGTCTTCCGGTCGTCAGAAAGTAGTCTTGTTCGGCTTAAGTGAAAGGTCCTGACCTGGAGAAACGAATTAAGCATTTTTAACACATTTTTATAATTTTAAGCTATTTAATTATCATTTGTTTTGCCGAATTATGTTTAAATGTGAATTTGTAACCACGAACTCACCCGAAAGAACATTTGCTCTTGTCGACATGGCGATCGAGGATCGTGCAGCCGTCTGCGAGCCACCGCTTTTTGGGTAGATCTGCCGTATTTTGCGAAATCGCCAGGCTAGTAGACGGTGCCGTATTTGTAGTGTAAACAGTGCCGTATTTAGAAACGGTGCCGACAAAACAGAAAGGCGTTAGAGGTCTATGCCGTATTTTGTAAACGGTGCCGTATTTTAGAAACAGTGACGAGCTTAAAAATGCCGTATTTTGCGTATCTGGTGCCGTATTTTTAGAAAAGACGGTGCCGTATTTTAAACAGTGTCAGTATTTTAGAACGGTGCCGTTATTTAGAAAAACAGCGCCGTATTTTAGAAAAACAAAGTCAGAGTTTGAACGGTGCCGTATTTGTGTAATGCCGTATTTTAAAACAGTGCCGTATCTTGAAAACGGTACGAATTCTGTAGAAAACGGAAAAAGTCGGTGCCGTATTTTAGAAATAACGGCGTCGTATTTAAGAACCGGCGCTCATCTTCTGCACAACGTACTATAGGGTCAGCATTGTGGCAAAATAATATATAGGCAAAATATAGGTATTTAAATAAAACAGGTACATATGAAACAACGCATACATATTGTACTGCAATAGTGAACAGTAAAGATGTCATCAATTGTCATGCTTACCAAAATATTACATCATAGTGATGATTACAGTTACACGAATGATCCAACATAGATTACGAAACTTTAAGGATTATAGTGCCGTTAAAAGAGCTGATCAGCAAACAACATAAATTTTATTTCAAAACGCAAAGATTAGAGCTCTTTAAGTGAAATCACTGTTATTTGCCGTCTTTAAATTATATCAGCTGTTATTAGTAAACAGTGTATTAAGTATAATTATTTAAAAACGTTAGAATTACTGCTTTGTAAATAAAATCACTGTTATTATTTGCCGTCTTTTAAATAATTATACTGTATATACACTGTTTATTAATAAAATAACAGCGATATAATTTAAAAGACGGCAAATAACAGTGATTTTATTTAAAAGCAGTATTATACCGTCTGTTAAATAATTATACTGTAATACACTGTTTATTAAAATAAAATAACAGCGATATAATTTAAAAAGACGGCCAATAACAGTAATTTTATTTAATAAGCGTTTTTTAAATAAAATTTATGTTATTTACTGATCAGCTCTTTTCAACGGCTTAAAATCCTTAAAAGGTTCTAATCTTTGTTGGTTTCGTTAGTTGTGTGGTAGCTTTGTAATCACTATAATCTTAAAATTTTTGGTAAATAGTAATCACACTCGATGAACATGTTACGCATGTACTCTGTATATATTTTTTATTAAGTACAATATGTATCTTTATGTTTCATATGTAGCTGTTTTTGTTTTAAGATAACCCTTTATATATTTAATATATTATTTTTGCCACAATATTTGACCTTATAATTTGCGTTATTCGGAAGATGAACGCGGTTTTTCTAAAATACGGCACCGTTTTTCTAAAATACGGCACCGTTTTTCTAAAATACGGCACCGTTTTTCTAAAATACGGCACTGTTTTTCTAAAATACGGCACCGTTTTTCTAAAATACGGCACCGTTTTTCTAAAATACGGCACTGTTTTTCTAAAATACGGCACTCGTTTTTCTAAAATACGGCACTGTTTTTCTAAAATACGGCACTGTTTTTCTAAAATACGGCACTGTTTTTCTAAAATACGGCACTGTTTTTTCTAAAATACGGCACTGTTTTTTAAAATGGCGCTGTTTTTCTAAAATACGGCACCGTTTTTTAATCCAAGTTTTTCTAAAATACGGCACCGTTTTTCTAAAATACGGCACCGTTTTTCTAAAATACGGCAATTCCCCGCTAAAGCCCGGTGCTCGCAGACTTTGGCTGCAGTCCGACAGTCGCCATGTCGTTTAAAATTGTCTTTTGGGTGAATTCGTGGTTACAATTTCACATTTAAACATAATTCTGCAAAACAAGTGATAATTAAATAGCTTAAAATTATAAAAATTGTTAAAAATGCTTAATTCGTAATCTCCAAGTCAAGACCTTTCATTTAAACCCAAACAAGACTACTTTTTGACGACCGGAAGTTGCGACCGGAAATGACGATTTTATTGCAGATTCGGTATCTAGAAGTCGTAAGGAATCTAAATAAGTTAAAATTTTAAAAAATATCCATATAATAAAAAAGTTGCAAAATAAAAATTGTTAAAAATGTTTAATTAGTATTCTACAAGTCAAGACCTTTCATTTGAACCTAAACAAGACTACTTTCTGACGACCCGTTCGACAAAGCGTTCGGCAAACCGTTCGAATTTGTTGATATTTTTTAATAACTTGTCTGTCAATCATAACAACGGCTGTGTAAGAACTTTGAGGTTATCTGTTTAGGCCCTATTTACTCTCAAATAACATATTTATTAAAAAAATTAGTGTTAATATTAATATATTTATTAAAAATAAATTGTTTAAAAAAAGAATGACTAAAATCAAACCACTAGAAGCCAAGATATACGTTAAAAACTGTTAAGGCCCTATTTACACTCAAATAACATAATTATTAAAAATTTTAGTATTAATATTTGTAGATTTATAAAAATTAAATTATTAACAAAAAGAACAACTAAAATCGGTCTACTAGAAACCGAAATATACGTTAAAAACTGTTAAGGCCCTATTTACACTCAAATAACATAATTATTAAAAATTTTAGTACTAATATTTATAGGCTTATTAAAAATAAATTGTTTAAAAAAAGAATGACTAAAATCGGTCTACTAGAAGCCGACATATACGTTAAAAACTGTTTAAGCCACATTGGCAACATGCGCAGACCCTAAAACTCATTTTCTGGCTAAACCATTATAGTTAGGTTTGCGCAAATAGCGGAAAAAGTACCTTCGGTACCCCGGCTGATAACGATCTTTCATGATACCCTTATATAAAATATTTTTTAAAAATACCCTTAAGTCTTATTTTAGGGGTTAATTTTAGGAAATATACAAAAATTCCTATTTTATTATTTTTAAATATTTGTAAGTCGTTAATTGTATTTTTACCGACTAACTGTATTTTCTTAATTATAATTATTTTTACCTTCACCATTTTGGCGATATTTTTACAATACTCCACTTATAAAAAGTTTATGGTTATGTCAATCGTTTAACAACTAAGGTTAACAGGTGAATACCCTTGCGATCGTGGGGCCCCCTATTCTTAGTTTTACGTAAATATTTTTTAATTTTTACAATATAAGGTTAATATTATTATGCTATGGATTTTTTAAAAAAATATTTGAATGTAATGTTTTATTATTTACCCTTACCCCCGCGCCTCGGTTCTGCGCCTCACCTTCGGGACCGGTGTTGTTAGGTCAGGCCTAGAACCGTACGCGTCGCGCATTGGCATGTGGCATTTGTCATTTGACAGATGACAAGCCACGCCCACGGAGTTGCGCAAGATTCCTAAACTGCTGACGTCATAGATCATGAGATAATAAGCTCCACCGGTGGCGTTGGCCCTTCAATCGGCTATCTCTCCTACTCTCGTAAAGGTAATAAAATATATATTTTTTTGTTAATTTGGCAACAAGATAAAACAATAACGTGTATAATATTTTCTATTTTTTTATTTAAAAAAGAGTTTGCAATTTATTGCTTATTGTATCTATCAAAACCCCTAAACACGCAACGAGTTAACAACTTACTTTGAAAACCTTCTCTACGAAAGACTCTAAAGCAGCGTAGAAAGGGGTGTGATGCAACCTGCAATGCAACATGCAACGCAACAATATTTGCACGTTAGGACGGTTGCGCCAGACAGGTTTCGGTTTTTTGAGCAAACAAAAAGGCGTTCGTTGTGAGTTCGCAGTATCCGTTTGGGCGTGTTTGGGTGTTGTTGCATGAATTAATGAAAAACGAAGTTAGAATATGTGGACGAAATAAAAAATACTTTAAACAAATTAACGTTATACAGAAAAAACAATTTTGTAAAACCGTTTCTTTTATCAAATAGCTAAGTTTTTAACCAGCAACGACATCTCTTTATATATTCCGTTTTTTTTCTTTCAAGTAACATGTTAAAATAAAAAGATCATGCCTATCCATAAGTTTATTTTAAATGTGTATAAGACTATTTGCAGGGAAAGTTGCAGCAACGACATTAGAATTATTTGTTAAATTGCATGTTATGTTGCAGGTTGCGCTGGTTAACATATTTTGTTTTAATCATCAGTATATCATATTTATGAATGGCATTCATTACCTAAATAATATGATTTATTAGTAGAAAAAGTAAAAACTAACCATGTAAGCACTAAAAAATGTCAAAATTAAAAAATATTTTAAAAAATGCCATTATTAGTTGCATGATATTGTAAACAACAAAAACCTAACTTGCGTATCACTTTCTAGTTTTTCCATCAGTTTTATAAATATGCCGTTATATCTGCGAAATCCAAAGGTGCTTTTTTCGCAATAACAGTATAACAGTACTTCTCTTATAGCGAAAAAGTATAACCTAATAAACATTTCCTATTTAATTTTTTTAAATAATTATTTAATTAAGTTTTATTTTTATTAACCTCAAACACGTTTAATGTAACTTAAAGACACTTTAAACAATTTAAATTGTTTCCCTAACTTCTCCTTACCCTCGTTTTACACTAAGCCGAATTTGCCGGGCAAAGTGATAAACAATTATATGGAGCCTTTAAGTTTGCCAACTTTCCGGATTCTTATGATGTGAAAGGTCTCATAAGACTCCATACCCTTCGATAGCGTCGTTCCGTCGCCTGGCTGCCGGCCCCCGCTAATGTGAACATCAGTTAAGCTCCCCTTTTTAAACCGCTAGGCGTCTCGACAGCAAATTGTTTGGTTAGCTTTTTTTATAGTGAAAAGGTGGGCAAAATTATAAAATATTACATAATGTAACAACTCTTATTCCTCCTAATTTTGAGTGTTCGGACTCAAAAATAATTGTGGCTCAATGAATCTCCTTAAAGAAAAGATATTGGAAATACCTAAAGGTTCAATTTATGCCAATAAAAAATCCCTCTAAAACGAAAAGTCAAAAATTTTAAATTAACATTTATACCTAAATAAAATTAATAATATTAAAAATAATAAGATTTTTAAATAACTTACAATTACAATATTTTTACATTTACAAAAGTTTTTTTATTAAATGGAGCCTATTTTATTAATAGCAAATATTAAAAAAGTAATTAATGTCCTCCTCTTACCCCACACGTAAAGCAACACACCTCAAAAACAATAGGCAATACCAGTGGCGTTGCGTGACCAAAATTAGGCGTAGGCGAAGTCGTGTCCGCGAGGCCTCTTTTATGACGAAAAATTATTAGGGAGCAAAAAGAAAAGTTCAAACCCATATTTTAAACACGTTTTACACTTTTGCGGGGCCCCTGATTAACAATTTTGGGCCTCAAGGTCATCCGCATCTTTCATTTCGGTATTTTCCCATTATCACATTGCATACCTTCACCAAGCCGCGAGGCCCCCCAGGTGTGAAGTATTTGCGATTACAATTTTTTCTTATAGTGCATAAAATATTTTGTCCCACTGGGAACTGCTGCGACCGATTTCTCGAAAAGTACGCTTTGGAAGTTTTTGAAAATTTACTAACATTAAAAAAATCAGTGGGGGTTATACAACTAAAATATTTCGACAGCTCTACCAATTACGGTTATACCAGAAGTTAATGTCAACTTTCTTGTTTTAAATAGAACACCCTTAATATTATTTTTAGTACAACCGTTTTTGACCTATTTTAAATTTTATGTCAAAAATGACATTTGCAAGACGTTACATAACCATCAACTTTTTATTGGATGGTCTTATCGTTGGGTATATGCCAAAAATTTAAACTGAATGGGGCAGCTTCGGTCCTGGTTCCGGGGTATAGTGAGCTGACCCTGTTCAGCCCTATTAACCCAATTTTTTTTAAATCTGCGCTGAGTCCGGTTTGTAAACAATTACCATTTTAAACTTAACAAATGTAAAAAATATGTAGGGTAATTATAAATAAATTTAAGAAAATATCTTTTTCTATAGAACCAATCACATTTATTACCTTTTTTTAATAAGAACTGCCATACTTTAAGCAGTATTATTAGTATATTTGTTTACGAGTAATTTTTTTCATACAGACAGGACCTAATAGAGCAAGATCTCAGGGCTCCCAGACCTTCCATATTCTTTTAGAAATAAAATTTATCAAATAATATAGTGCTACTATATACCATGCGTGTATGCATATTTTCTAGCTTGAGCCGACGCGACGGCGACGGCCAGTTACAGGTACCAGGTGCTAAAGGTAGATAAAAATATTACTTACTTTTCTCTTTTCATTTTAGTGTGATTTGTATGTATATTTTAGAATAGATTATTAAAAATGCATAAATAATACTCGTCTGATACCAGGCTCATTTCGGCGGTCATAATTTATACCAGGCGCTTTAAAACTTTCAAAAAAATTAGGTAACTTTACTTACAATCTTAGTCCTATATTTTATACATAATATTTAAAAATCTAATTTAAAAATAATTTTTGCAAGCAGCCAGACCAATCAGAGGCTCCTAACACTAACAAAGGCTTGCTATGTATATGAACGCGATCGTACTTGTAGATAGTTTTTTACAATTTGTTATTAATAATTTATTTATTAATCTGATTGGTCTTTAGTAGTTATGAAAAACAATATTTATATTTAATAATACCAATTATTACTGCATAATTAAAAATATACAGTGTGTCCCAGAATAGGTGTTACAAGACAACATGTGGAACATTTATAAGTGTTTAAACGTCCTTTTAGCAAAATTGATCGCAAAGTCATAAACAAACAAAATTTTACTCATATTGGTATTATACAGGACAAGTTATAACTAAAAGAAAGTAAAGTACTTAAATTTTTTAAAAATGGAACAGAATTGTATAAGTCAATGTTGTAATGAATTAAATTTTATGTTAAAATTAAAAGGTAAAGAATTAAAGCAAAACAAAATTTTTTATAAGATTTTCACAATACGCGTTAACTTGACTCACTAAGGAATAAGAAAATTAAAATGATAAAATATTCTTTTAAATTTTGCTCCTTTTGCCCATTATTTAATTTGTAATGCGTAATCTGACTGAACTAAAAAACTGTTTTTTGCTATTATGCTTTAACTTTAACCTTTGATTGAAAAAATCTTTACAATATTGTTCTATTTTTAAATAAAAATAGTTTACTTTCAAGCAAAGTAAAATTTGGAATTTATTAGTTTTGAACCATGAGGCCAGTTTCAATTCAAAAATGTTTGATCTATAGGTCATCTTGTAAGACCTATTCTGGGACACACTGCATATTTTTAATTATAAGGTAATTATTGGTAATAATAAATGTAAACATTATTTTTTATTATTACTAAAGACCGATTAGATTTTTAATTTAATTAATAAAAACAAATTTTATAAAACTATCTACAATCACGATCGCGTTCATAAACATAGCAAGCCTTGTGTGTATCTAGGGAAGTGTTAGGCAACTCTGATTTTTCTGGCTCCTTGCAAAAATTATTATTGAATTAGTTTTCTCAGTTTTATATATAAAAATCAAGACCGAAATTGTAAGTAGAGTTTCATAGTTTTTGTGGAAGTTTTAAAGCGCCTGGTATAAATTATGGCCACCAAAATGAGTCTGCTATCAGGCCAGTATTATTTATGTATTTTTAATAATATTTTCTTAAATATACCTACAAATCAGCACTGAGATAAACAGAGAAAGCAAGTATTTTTTTCTACTTTTAGCACCTGGTACGTGTAAATTGGCCATCGGCTTAAGCTAGAAAATATGCGTTCACGCATGGTATATAAAACTAGCACTACATTTTATTTCTTAGAAAATAAGGAAGATCTGGGGGCACTGGGATCTTGGGCTATAAAGCATGGCCTTCCTTTTTAAATTTAAAACCTATAGTAAATTTAAATAAAATATTAAAGAATAGATTAGGAGCAAGGTCATTTTTAGACATATCAATGAGAACTTTAAAAATCAATTTGACAGCTGGGTGCCATATTGGAAAAAAAATTAAAATGAAAAAGAGGGTCCTGTGGCATTTTTCTCAGCTCTTGACAAATCTGTTAATTGCCTTAAAATATAAAATCAAACCTGCATCTACAACAAAATGGTGGTACTTTAATAGGAAACAAGGACCTAAAATGAATGGTTATATTGTGAACACTCTGTACAGGGGTATATGAGTTTTATTATTTAATTATTTATTTAATTATGTTGGCATTAAAGAAATCACATCTAAGAAATTAAAACAAATAATCGAAAAATAGTGCAAGGTTTTTTGTCAAGAAGTCTAGGTCATATTATTTTATTCAGGGTCAACAACGTTCTAAGTCACCAAAATACTAAGTTTAACTTGGGATATATACAAAAATCGTCCTAATAATGGAGACGAGAAAAATATTAGAAAAATATTAGATAAGAAGTAGGTTGTAAAAGTGAAGTCAAGTATAAAGTTAAAGTTTTCGTACGGGCTACCCCTAGTGAGGGGTATGCCCGTACTAAATTTAGTTAGTCAAATAGTTCCTGTAGTCTTATAGCGAAAGAAAAAAATATACGTCACAATATTTCCAAAAGTTAGAGAAAATAAATAGGACATTTTTTTACACTCTTTTAAAAAATCTTTTAAATGGTAATATAATATACAGGGTGTTTCATTAAAAAATATATATAACTTTTGTTCTACACTGTATATTTTCACAAATATTTTTAAGAAAATACCACAATATTTTTATATATATTTTTAGTTTAGGCAATATGGCCATTCAAATCATGCATTCAGGTAATTATTAGGGTTACCGTCATTGTAGTAGATATTGTTAAATTTATCAACATTTCATTTGTTCACCCATTTTAAAAGCGCCTCAAATTTAGTCTAGATGTATTAGAAGTTGTCATAGAAATAAAATAAAAAACTAAAAATCAATATTAGCCCACATTTAATTTTACTCATATTTGACCGGAAGTTTGGTAGTTGTTTTATATGTTCGACGGGATTTGGTGAGTGGAAGGAAAAATAATTGGTCAGTATCTGTCTTTTTATTAGTTCTATTAAAAAGAGATAAAAAACTATTTTGGTTAGTTTAAGCATAGTAAATTGTTTTTTGTCATGTCTGTGCTGGCATTAATACTGCGTCGGGCTCAAGTTTGTTTTGGACGCAAATCTCGATTATGCGGAAAGTAGTTCCTTTAATTAAATGTTTGATTACTTTTGTTTTGTACTTTTTAATTGTGTATTTTTAACGGTATATATATCTATTTATTTAATTATATGTGAATAAAAAATATTTGGATATCGCTTCTATTTTTGACCGACTTCAATAAATTTGTTGACAATTGCAAGTACAAAAAAGGCTATAATTTTATATTCGTTTTAAGTTCATAAAGTACTCGTTAAGAGCTTTTCAATAATGTGCCATAAGACTTCTCTTTACCATTTAATTTTTTTCTTATATGGCGCCTTGCAAATGCAGACCTTGCTCATATTCTATAATTTAATATTTTATTATTAATACATCAAATTTTAGAAGGTATAGACCAGTGATGGCGAACCATTGGCACGCGTACCCAAGTTGGCACGCGAGGTAAACATTTGGGCACGCAAGCATATTGTTATTTATTTTTCTTTCTTTATTAAGTAAAAGTAAAAGTACAAGCAACATAGTTGAAGATTTTTTTTCCTTTTCAGAATTAAGACTACCTGAAAATTAAACGGCACGCTATCTTCTGTATTTTAAGTTAAAAGTAAGTGGTGACCTTTTTTTTTTAAACTTCACGCCAACGACATCATTTAACATTTTTGTACAAAAATGGCACGTTCATACTAAAAGGTTTGCCATTACTGGTATAAACGGACTATATACACTACATAATATACATTAAATTTTTAGGAAAATTTATATCTTGACTATTACTTGAATGCTCCTCTTCTACCTTTACTTTTTTTTTGAAAGATATACGTATATTCCTAAGGTTATGTACATATATGTAAATATTAATATGTGAGACGTCTGTCAGAATAAAAAGCATTTTTTAAAAGATATGCAAATAAAAAGATCGACATGAATAGTGTATTTGCTACGTTCATTTTTATGTGGAACGATGGTAAAATAAAAAAATGTGGTATAAGTAAAAAATCCCAAACCATTTTTAAAATTTAAATATTTGTTGAGGTTAGAGCTCCCGTGTCTGCACAACGTTTATCATGGTAAGCTAAACATTTCTCAATAAATAATTATTATTATCTTTATTGTTTACAGGCTGATTAGTTTTAAGTCAGCACTATTGCTAATTTTTTATTGGAGATACGAAGTCGGTTTAATTAGTAAAGTTTTACACGCTGTATATACTTAAATACTTACTATAATATATAAGAGTATTTCCAGGTACTGGAGAAAAGAAATATTTTGTAATTATAATGGAAAGAACCCTTTTATATGAAGCGCTCCGACTACCTGGCCCGCTACTTTACAGTACGCACTTCGGCCTGCTTCATTATAATTGCTATAAGTTCATAAATATTCTAGATTTTTTTATTGGCCCTTTGTGAGCTAATCTCAACATACTATATTTTCAGATTATCGAAAAAAAATCGATTTTTTGAAAATTTCACATGGACTTTCTTCCTTAATAATTATTTGTTTTGGCAGGTTTAACACCTACGAATTTTTTTATCAGCATTGCCGGCAAAAATAAAATCAAATTAGTCAAAAGAATAAAGCAATCTCTTTGCACATTGTTTTTAGAAAAAAAAATAGTTTACAGAGAATATACGACTTAAAAATTAAATAAAAACGATTTTTATTCCTTCTTTAAAATTGTTATACTGGTTAACTTAAAAGAACTTTTAAAAACACTAATATTGTTTACTTTATGGTTCTTATACTGTAGGGTCCCAAAGTCGGCGGCATCTACCAATAAAATAACTATAAACCGCTGGTAATAAATTAATTAATTTAGATTTTCGGCGGCTTTATATACGTAAATAAATTAAACCGTCGGACGGCTGTTTTCTATATATACAGGGTGTTATTTAAAAAGTGTCCGATATTTCAGAGAGTGATTTTTCCAGTATTTTTAAGGTAAAAGTTCCTATGAACGTGTGGTCTAAGATGCTTCGCTTTCAAGATACAGGGTGTCAAAGTTTTATTTTTATTTATGTTTTTCTGCATAATTTCCTAAATAATGCCGATTTCCGAACGAAAATTGGTACCTGGGGGTTTTGACATGAGAAATTTGAATTTGTTCTTAATTTAGCTCTTACTTGTAGAGGGCGCTAGCCACATGTATATTCTCACTTTCAAAGGCTCATGACTTTTTGTACAACCCTGTATTTACATTTTTGTTAAAAGAAATGGATTCCTTAGTTATTTTTACGTAAAAAGGTACTCTTATTAGATGACGCTAGGAGCAACCGTTTTCGAAATATTTTAGTTTAAAATAATCGATGCATACGCTTAGTAATAAATATGCTAAGTAAAGACCGCCGAAAATGACGGTTTTATCAAGTAGCCTAGTCAAGTATCAAGTAGCATATTTATTACTAAGCGTATGCATCGATTATTTTAAACTAAAATATTTTGAAAACGGTTGCTCCTAGCGTCATCTAATAAGAGTACCTTTTTACGTAAAATGACTAAGGAATCCATTTCTTTTAACAAAAATGTAAATACAGGGCTGTACAAAAGTCATGAGCCTTTGAAAGTGAGAATATACATGTGGCTAGCGCCCTTTACAAGTAAGAGCTAAATTAAGAACAAATTCAAATTTCTCATGTCAAAAAGCCCCAGGTACCAATTTTCGTTCGGAAATCGGCATTATTTAGGAAATTATGCAGAAAAAACATAAATAAAAATAAAACTTTGACACCCTGTATCTTGAAAGCGAAGCATCTTAGACCACACGTTCATAGGAACTTTTACCTTAAAAATACTGGAAAAATCACTCTCTGAAATATCGGACACTTATTAAATAACACCCTGTATATATATATATATATATATATATATATATATATATATATATATATATATATATATATATATATATATATATATATATAAAGAATGCCGCCATTGGTCGTTTAGCCAGTGCCTTAAATGTAATACACCAACTTAATACCCTGGATTTAAAATGTAAAATAATGTCCTATAAAAAGGGACTATATCAGATACTGTTTTTATGAGATTTTGCTCAAAGCACGTTGAAATAGAGGGTGGCAGCCAAAATCTAATTTTCACTTAGTTCAATTTTCACTTCAATCTTTTTCGAAGACAGTGTGCTTCGTGAAAAATAGAATTTGGCTTTTAAAGGTCATAAGATGAAAACAATTTAAACTTTGCTTTATATATTTTTATTAAAAATAAGATTTGAACGGTTAAAGAATGTAATAAAAATAAATATTGATACACAACTTGCATCTTAAGATTATACAAGGTTGCGCAAACTGTAGTGTCAAACTATTATGGTAAAATACCTTTATTATGAAGAACCCTATTTTTCTTATTTTTAGGGTACAGGATATTAAAATTTTTAAAAATGTAAAATTTTAAAACATTTAGTTTCGGTTAGTGTGTGGTTAGGCTAGGTATAAACAATATTTAATTACCAATTTTTTCTCGTTATTACGTTATTGTTATAAAATGTTATTAAACGTAATTTTTAAATGAAAAATTCTTTTGATTTTTCTTTTTATTTGAGAAATATATAAATATTTAAAGAAAGTATAAAATATTAGTGTGTATAGGTACAGAAAATAGAATAACAATTGAATTTGAATTAAGTTGAATTTTTAAAAATACTCGTACCTACATACCCTATGATATTGCAAATATCACCAAAACGTTTTCTTTTAACTTCTTTGCAAAATTGCTCTTACATTGGCATTACTACATAAAAAAATTGTTACCATATACGTCTTATTTCAGACAACTTTTACCAATTCTTTCTAACCTAAACTGAAATATTGCTGTTTTTTCATAATAATTTTAAATATGACACACACGTACGTTTGTTAACAATATTTATATGTATGTGCTAAAACCCCCTTTAACAATAACTCTTTATAAATTCATAAAAAGGTTTATTAATCATATTTGTAATACCTACATTTTATTTACATCTAAGTGAAAAACAAATAATATTATTTGGTCGCCAACAAAAAATGTAATTATTATTATATGTCTTTTATGGATTTTCCAAAAACGCCATAAATCCGTTATGATTATGTAAAATGTATACGCACTTTTTAACCGACCCAAAAAAAGGAGAAGGCCATATGTTCGATACCTATGTTTGTTTTTTTTTATGTATGTACCGGGTGCTCCTCTTAACTTTTTTATTTTTTATCTTACACAATAATTCAAAATATAGAATTGTTGGGTTTTTATTTAAAAAATTTTAAACATAAATATGTGTCTATTTTTTTAACTTAAAGTTATAAAATACTAGTATTAAATGTCTGGGTATCCTCTTTTTGGGAATAATAAAGAAAAATCGTATAACAAAACAAATTTATTTATAAAACAAATAAAAGAAGTGCCGTTAAAATGAGGTGCTACTTAACCCCCCTCAATAAAAAAATTGCTAGTGCCCCTTGGACCCCGCAGTTCGGTTTTTTGCAGTTTGACCTCCAGTTTTGACTTCAGGTTCGTGTTCAGCAGAAAAAATACGCCCGACTAGGTGAGTCCGACACCCAGCACCCATCACTTATTTTTTGTGAGCCTGTGTAATTAACAGCTATCTAAGATAAACAAAAATATTTACGTAAGTTCTTCTTAAACACTGCATAACCCCATAATAGGTCATAAAAGTTTAAAACCACCCTACACTTAACATATAAAAAAACTTGCTGGCTTATTTAAAACTTAAATATCGTCTATTTTTTTTAAGAAACTCTTGAGAAAAATGACCAGCGAGGCATTGTTGCCACGTATTAGTGTTAGGATAGCTTTACAGATATGACCAAAATTTGGGGGATCTTTTTAACCCAAAAGGATCATGTTACCCTAATCTCCCTGCATATTTTCCTTTCAATTGGATTTGGGTACGCTTTTTTCTGTGAATTGTAGAGGAATCTAATAGAATTACTTTCCTTTAATAACACGGAAGTGTAAACATGTTATTTATTAATTTAGTATATATAAACCGAACCGTTCATTGCTTTAACTATGGGGTTTAAAATACTACTAATAACTGCGTTCACGGGTTAAAAAAAAAAACAAATAAATAAATTTAAAGTGTTCTTTCTTTTTAATCGAAAAATAGAGACACATCAATATAAGTCCAAATGAAAATGTAAAATTTTTGTTCTTAGAATTAAAAAAAAGTTACTTACTTTTTAATTTAACTGTTTGGATATATAAAGGAAAATGAGTTATTTATAAAGAAAAATATTTATTTTAGTTCAAACCTAATTTTTTTTAAAGTAAGACGCTAAAAAAGTAAGAAATATTTTTTAATTAACATTAAATGTTTTTTAATCAAGAACTTATAAGAGAACGGAAAAAACTGTTTGTTTTTCTACATCTAAACAATCCTAAAGACTTGATAATCATTTTAAATTCATTTTATACTTTTTAATTTAGGATCTTGTCCGACACGATTTATTTGCAATAATGTCAGTCAATAAAATTGGCGACAGAGATGTAAGAGCAAGAACAATAACGATGATTCGCTTTAGGCAAAATCAGACAAATTTACTTTGGTTTTCATTGTCGCCGATAAATCACTTTAGTGTCAGCTATTTTACTGTCTGGAATGTTTTTAAAAATATTATTTTAATTGTTGTTTTCACGACAGATTTTAACGTTAAAGGTATTTTGGTAGTTTTGATAAAGATACTTACCAAAATATTATTATTCTTTAATTTTGCAGTAATTACAAGAAAATGAAAGTAGTGAGGTATTTAAAAAGAAACCCATAACTTGTTGCTTAATTTAACTGCAAACAGACCTTAAATTGTTCTTACTTAAAAAAAAGTAAAAAAAATAAAATGCGGTTTATGCCGTTTTGTTGTAAAATATTTTTAGCAAAACTATACCTATTCAATTTTTTTAATGTTTTTCTGTTTTTGTTTAACCAAGTGAAAAAAGTGCCCCTTTGTTATCAAAAAGTAATTCTGGTGCAAGGGTAAAAAAATTTATATTTTTAATTTCATGGTGTTATTCATAACCCCAGCTGCTTAATTTCAATTCGGCGGCAAATGATTAAATTAAAATGGACAAGTAATTATAGATAACCCACATTTAGATCCGCAGTGGCTAGAAGTATTTTTTGAATTTTTACGTTCTTGCGCAGTAAACAAATCAGGGAAGGGGGATCTACGAACATGTGACTTAAAAGCAAAGTGTAGTAAACAAATCGGGGGAAGGGGGTCTACGAACATGCGTACTTAAAAGCAACGGCTAAATGCAATACCGGCACACTGTGCTCTCCGTACACGGACTTTGGCTACCGTACTTCAAACATCCTTCGAAAAGGAAATCCAGACAAGGCGTTGGTAAATTCTTTTCGATAAGGCGGATAGTCTGTTAAGCGCCCGCTCGTCAAACTTTGGGGACGACTGGTACCCAAGCGCATAAACACATTTATTCGCCCATAAAGACTAACTTTTGTTTCACGCAGGTAATAATATTGGCAATCCATTCAGATCAATGCAAAGAATGCGTTGCAGCTTCAGATGGGTATTAGTTAAAGTATAAGATTATCTGGTTTTAAGTGCTTTAAACAGTGGTTTATTACACAAGTTTCGTTTATGCTAAAAATAACAACATTTTAAACTAGTTAATATTAAAAACTTTTTTTTATATTAACTGTTATATTGTTCTAAAAACATGTATGTGTATCATGGTACATAGCAATTATTCCGGCGGTTAAATTTGCACGATTTAAGATCAAATAGTGCAAAGAAAAATTAAGCATAACGTAAATAATTATTTAAACATTTACAAAAGAGAATGTGTGTTATTACCTCTGTTTAGCAAAGAAATTGTAGAAATACTTTAACAAACTCCTAGACGGCCTGCATGTTTTGAATTTAATTAAAACCAAGCGTTCAAACTTGTTTTCAAGTATACCTATAATCTTAATTTATGCAAATCAGCATTTTTGCGTTTTTAGTACTTTCGTGAAAGTCGAGACTTAATAAAGAAATATGGATTTTGCTAGTTAGTTTTTTAATTGTTACACATAACTATTTTTAAAAATGTTGGTTTAATTACACACGTGAAAACATAAAATAACACATAATAATAAATTTTAAAAAACATAATAAGTGGGTAAAAAAACGACACATGCAATATACCCCGAGAAGGTTATTGTATGGATGGATAGAAATACTTGTATATCTAATTGTAGGGTCTCATTTTTGTTAGTGAAAATTGGAGGGGTAGTAATTTGTTAGCACTGCTACAAAATAAGGTTGTATCGAGGACCTGATTAACCTATAAGAAAACTTAACAATTGTTTAGGACATCACGTAAACAATAAATAAATTCCTGTCACAAATGAGTGGTTTTACAGAAATGGGGATTTTTTTGTCGTAAAAATGTGACATCTTGGCACCCTTACAAATACAGTTCCATACACGAAAAGTGGTAATACAGATCCTAGTGCTTTTTTGAATACTATTTTACTTATCCCTTTTACTCCGCCAACGCGGCTTCCGCGTTTATGTGACTTTGACAATGTGCCGAAAACGCGTCTCATACGTTTTGTACCTAAAGTAATAAATGTTGCTTGAACTCCTCCGGCAATTTATCAATTGGTTTGTCCTAAGAATAACACAAGACAGATAATCGACAAAATGGCAAGCATT
Source organism: Listronotus bonariensis (assembly GCA_014170235.1). Taxonomy (NCBI): domain Eukaryota; kingdom Metazoa; phylum Arthropoda; class Insecta; order Coleoptera; family Curculionidae; genus Listronotus; species Listronotus bonariensis. Next base: position 51,963 of record JACEGR010001703.1, read on the forward strand.
ATTTCCTGATCCAACGTCACTAGACTTCTTTCTATATAATAAATGTCAAAAGTATTGTAAACAAAACTAAACATTACAGAAATAAACTGTGTTCTCAGTAGTTCAGAGAAACACCTCCTTTTAATGTTATTCACCGGGACCCTCTACAGTGCGTCTTGACTGCCCCACAGGAATTTATTAAAGTGGCTCTACCGGGTCCATGGCCAATAACATTAAATTAAGCCTTATATAAAACTACAGTCGTTGTTTAACGGTCAGATATAAAACCCACCGCTAATGTCGTACTTAAAGATAACTCAAAGGAAACTATCACAGGTGTCCCCGCCGATATTTATGAATCTGTAATAAGTTATGGTACATCAGAAAATCGGAGACGCGTATGTTTATATTGGCCACTAAACACTTTTAAACGGTAAAATGCACCTCTTAAATTCACCATTAAATTGTTTTTTTCAAATATCTTAAGAACGAATTGAGATATTTTTATGAAATCAAGACCATAATTTGATTTGTAAAAAACTCTATCAGCCCTTACTTATTTCTTCTTAAAAATTTGAATAAAAATTAAGTTAGGGGTGGATTTCAGAAGTATGTCTTTTATTTTTATTCTACTACAACATATTACAGTTACATCAAAATTGACGACGCCACAGTGCAGCGAGCTTATGGGACTGTTGGACGAAATTAAGATATCCAAAACTTTAAGTGACTGACATATCAATTCTAGTATTTTTGGGAAGCTTTTGGATCTTAAACGACGATTATAAAAGTGATATAATATACAGGGTGTGTTGCATTTAAAAATATCATACTTTATGTCCCACCCGGTATATTTTAGGAAATAATAAAAAACGTACATTTATTTAAACTACGGAATTGACTACAGGACTAACCCAATAAACTAATATTTTTATTAATTTTGAAGGAAAAAAAGAAAAAACTTAAGGGGGTGTAAATTTATAATGGGACTTCAAGTAGTATTTACACTTCCTTTATTCAAGAACTGTTAATAATTTTAATAATTACCAGATTGTACTAATTACTTTTGGATCACTAGAATCTTGGATGTTAAAAGCATTAATAATTAGCTCTAGTACAACTTTTTTATTGCCCTATTGCCAAAATCCAAGGTTTAAAACTGTTACCGTAGATAATTCTTGCAGAGTTACAGGTATGATAGCCTAAATTTGCATTAAATTACAAAATAGCAAACAATTGCACATATACTTCTTTATACTTTTTTATATTTTGTTTTATAAAATACTTCTAATTTTCCTGTTTTTCACCATAGACCCAGTACAGCCACTTTGATAAATTCCTGTGTTACAGGGGAAACGCGTCAGTAAATAGGATCCTGGTGAATATAACAGGAAAAGCAGCATGTTGGTGGTACGGGACTCTTTGATAAGACCTTTCATTTTATGGGACAAATATATTTTTTTTATTTGTATGTATTTATTTCGGAAATTTGGACAAATTTTATCATTAAAGCTTAAATTCTAGGGCCTCCATTGAATAAACCTGGTAGCCGAGAGGGTGTCAAAAGTACAAATTACCGAGGACAGTAGTGATTGGTGTGCCCGCGTGGTATAAAAAACGTAATTTGGTTAATTAAGGGGTTCGTAAATTTACTTGCGGGTCTCGGCGGCCCTGATGGTAGCTGCATTTGGTGTCACTAGGATAAGCTATAGATATGAAGTTCATATTTTAACCGCAGTACACAAAGCACTGGGACATGATGTTTCGTCTCTGCCTATAAATAAAACAACTCTTTAAGGAAGTAGGCAAAGTATACGAAAAGAAGGAGGTGCAAAATTAAAAGCAATTTTTAAATATTCCGATCTTTTGGTACCAATAATTATAGATTGAAAGTCTGGCTTCTTTCATGGGGATGAAGTGAGTAGACGGACTTGCTGTACTAATAGCTAGTAGAGAAGTGGAGCAGTTGCTTGTCAGTTTATAAAACTCTAATTATTAGGAATTTAGAAAAAGAAATATTGGTTTGTTGGTTGGTTGATACCACAGCCTCTAATCTAAGGTATTTAAATGGTGCAGTTTTAATACTGCAACAACAATTAAAAAGATATTTCTATTTTTTTGTCATTGTTAAAACTATATTTTCAAAATAGTTTTGCAAAGTGTCTAGAAATACAACATTCTCGAGATGATTACAAAAAATATATATTGTTTTTCTTTTTTAAGGGTTATCTAAGATGGGCCACCCTAATCTGAATTATTGAATAAATGAATGAATAAATGAGTTCAGTACGTATGTATATTATTTTAGACGATACTTATAATTATTATTATTAAAGCAACCAAGGGTACCTACCTACATTAAATTTTGACCTTTGCAATATCTTTAAATTTATGGTCTTTATCCCCAAATGTAAATAGGTAAAGGCTCAGTTAACATATGGAAAATGTAACATGCCGCCAAACACGGTTTACGAGTAAAATAAATCCGTTCATTTAGTACAATTAGTGCCTTGTGGACTAATTTGGGCACGAAATTGTTTACAGCAACCTAATGTGTGGATGAATTTAATTACTTTTTATAATAAATAAAAAAAAGGATAATTCGGGGAGCACTATTAGAATCTCGGACCAGATAAGAGATATAGGGTTAAATAAATTGGGGCAAAGTTGCTTATTTTTATGCTTAAAAATATTTAGTTTTAAAAATTGAAGCCGTTTTGGAAATATCCGGTAAAAACCGAAATTTTGCAAAAGAGTTTTATTTTTCTCTTAGTTTATTTAAAAAGATGTTTTAAAACAAACGACACATTATTTTCTTGATTTTTAAATTTTATAAAATGATGATATATTTAAAGTACGACGTTTCGTCCTTGATAAGCCATCATCAACACAGGGTGGAAAATAAAGACATTTCTTCAAAAAGCTTTTTTAACATTTGGTTTAAGTTGGTAGTTGCATCGTTCTAGGGATGCTTCAATTTAATTATAATTTTGTTTATCATGTAGACAACATAATAAAATAAAAAGTCTAAACTATGGTTTGGGATAGGCCAACATTGCCAGCTCCCACCATTATAGGGACAACACAGGCTGTTGACTTTAAGCGATAAAATTATTTTTCAAGCACAACCAAAAGTGCAGCAGTTTGAATTCATTTTTATTTAATTATTTTGCTAATATATTCATTTGCATTTATTAACGTATCTTATGCTTACTATTAGGAGTCAGTTTATTAGGTAATAATGCATTATTGTCTTAAACTGTGCTTTGTTCCTGAATTTAACTACGGAAGATAAGGGTTTAATACTTTAATTAAAATAGCTTGAGGAATATTTAATTTATTAAAGCAAGAATGTTAGTTAGGTTAGTTTGTGGCTTTTCAAAGCAAAAGTTCATTTTGAGTGTTTTGGGGGTCGATTAAGCCAAATACGATGTAACTTTGGTAGCGAAACCCTAAAAAGTAAAATTTTTGCAATATGCAGAGGGTTTTCTAATTGCGGTAAGAAAATTTAAGGGTGTATTCCTGAGCTATTTTTATGAAAAAAAGTTTATATAAACATGGGCCCTCAAATTTTTCAGTTTCAACAAACAGGGTATTTTATGCTTTATTTGTTGGAGATTAAATTTAAACAAGATATTATTTGGCTTTTCTCCAGAATAAAATTAAAAATTTGTTTTACATTTTTAAGAAAATTAAAACTTTTATATATTATAAAGAACTATTTTGCTCTTACACAATATAATAAAAATTATGATGACTTTAAAAAAAATAAAATAATGAAATATTTAATATTAAGTTACTTACAATACAAAGGTTTCAATCTATAAACAAAGGTTCATTAGTACTCGGTTGAAATTATTTTAATCCTCTAAAATAGCATTTAAAAATTCTTTTTACCTAGTTAAGATACCTAATAAGTGTATCTTTTACCAGTTAATTTTTACAAAAGTCATTTCAAACTCTAAAATGTCCATCAGACATTTCATTTTTAATTAAAAAAAAACAGTTTATTAGTAAGTTTTTAGGTAAACTGTTTACCACATTTTTGGTAAACTATTTACCAGATTTTTGAGTCGCAACCATTGGTCCTAACTAACCAGTTCCCGTCTGGCGTCTTGTTAAGATTTTATTTTATTGGATTAAAATAATAAGTTAATATTAAAAATTATTTTAATTTTTTAAAGTAATCATAACTTGTATTATATTGTGTAAGAGCAGAATAGTTCTTCATAATATATAAAAGTTTAAATTTTCTTTAAAAAATAAATAAATTTTTTAATTTAATTATGAAGAAAAGCCAAATAATATTTTGTTTAATTTTAACAAACAGGGTGTTAAACTTTTCAAAAAACCTAAATTTGTAAAAGGAAAAATGCCCTAATTTCTCTTGCATGGTCCAGGATAATGTAGTTTAGCGAATTTTATTTTTTTCTGGACAACTAAGCAAGCTACTTTTAAAATACAGGGTGATGCAAAATACGGGTAGAGCTTCTTATACATTTTTTTCCAAATATCATTCGTTTTCGAGTTACAAGCCGTCAAAGTTCAATTTTTATTTTGGTTTTTTCACCATATTGCATTTATTTTTTAACCAATCCAGTTGATATTGGGCACACAAATCAAGCATTGCAGATTCTAAAATTTTAAGACAAAAGTACTTTTTTTAAATACCGCCAGAGGCCACTTTACCTAAATCTTAAAATTTATTTACATCATAACTTTTTTATTTAGACAGATATCGCAAAGCTGGGGCACCATTTTATGGATAATCAAAATCCTACAAAAGAAGGTTTTTGTCCTCCCTTAGTCAGAGACAAAAGACGTCCCGTTAATGACGTCATAATGACGTCTTTAAGATGACAAAAAATTGAATCATATACTTTTTCTTTAACAGCTAAAATGATCCGATATTTTATTTGCAAATTGAAATAGGGAAAAACTCCCTACTGCTTGCAATTTCCTTGTACTGCAAGGTCGCATTTCTCGGGACACTGTCCAACCTGGAAATGCAGATTTTTCCACTAGCCGAAGATATTTCTTTCAACGCTAATTGAGGTCACCAACCGAAGACCGGTCTCGAACTATTTTGGTCTCATCGGTACGGTGTAGGCGATAAAAAGCGAAGATGTTAAATTAACGTAGTAGTTTATTGTCCATTGCGCCATCTATCGGTAGAGTGTTTTCCTATTTTAATTTTGTAAAATTATTAGTCTTATTTTTCTGTTATATGATATTTCGGTTGGATTTTGACACTGATATCATATAATGTCACAAAATTTTTCTGGCGGGTTTTCTAAACATGACGTCATTAGATTTTTATGAGCTAGTATAATAAAAAATGACTTTGAAAAAGACGTCACTTCAACGACGCCAAAAACATGTCGTTAAAATGACGTCATAATTTGGGTCTGATGACGTCCTATGACCAAAAATGACTTAAAAATGACGTCATAATGACGTCAGCTTGCTGCTTCGGTATCTATCGCAAATATTTATGCACACTAGAAAACTACTTTAAAAGGTACTTTTTTTAAACGCGGCCCGCGAACGTATGTGCACACTTTAAGTTTGTTTGGCCCGCAACATGTCAAAGGTTGCCCATAGCTGATTTAAAGCACTAATTCAATTAATACTTAAGTAAAAATAATAGTTAAATTTATTCCCATTTGTATTTTTTTTTGTTATTTATTTCAACTAATTAGATTTGTTTGTTAAAATTGAACACATTAAAAAATGTCTCGTTAAACGTTATAAAACTGAAAACTTAAATATTTTTTTATTTCTAAACGTTGGTGTCTTTAATTAATAAACACCTAAAATAATTTATTTAATAAATATGTTTTTTAAATTTATAATACTGGATAAAATAAAAGAAAATTCATTGTCAATAAAACTACGTTAATTGTTTAGGGCTTAATGACATAAAAAAATTGTGAAAATAATTATGCCCGAAACTACGTAATTTTTGTATTAGGTATATCTTGTTATACATCAATAAAAAGCTTATAAAAGGGCCTTTTTAAAAATGTCATAGCCAACTATAATTTATGTCGCAGCTTAAAAACGAAGTACTATATTAAATATCGGCTCATCTTTAATGAAGGTACTTAACCCGGAACAAGGTATTTTCCGGTTTGTTAATCTGCCGCGCTGTAGTAAATCCCGATTCCCGCTCTGGTGCTTCCCTAGCATAAGTGGTAAATGACATGAGAAAATATATTTTTAGCCCACTTTAAAGTGTAACCAACCCTTAAACAAGAATAAATTTTAAAAAAAATCAAAATTGTTTTTTATTATTAATTATTAATTGATTTAAAATGAGTAAGTATACAACAAACAAATAAATCCAGCATCCCTAGGGTGTTTCAATGATGACTCATCAAAAAATATTAAATAAGACGAAAAAAGAAAAGAAATTAATTTTAGTTAATAGTTATTTAATGCTTTGATTGACAACAGCTACAGCAGTAAGTCAATATGTATTACATGGATTAACTACTCCTATTAAAGTAAAGTAAAAAATTAAAAGTCCTATATTTCCCTTTGTTTAGTATAAAAAAATTTCAGACATTTTCAGTCAGTGGCGTATCTACTATTTTTTTTGTTACAAATATTTGTTTACGGACCGCCCGGCACCCCAGGACTTATTAACTTTAATTAAGTCAGTCAATTCTAAATAAAATTGACTGTAAAACTATATTAAACATTTAAATATTAGGACCCTATTTAAGAAAATGGGCTAATTTTAATAATGTAATATTTACTTAATATGTAGAGGTATTTATAATTATTATTGTTAAATTTTTAAAATTAAAGGTCGTATTTAGGTTAAACCTCAATGTGTAATATATCAAGGAATTGATAAGCAAATTGCTTTTTTAATTTTAATATTATAATATCAGCACCTTATTGAAAAAAAAGTTGATTTTGGTCCCCCAAAAACGAAACGTCACATTTAGAATAAAACACCACCATTGAATAAATCAAAAAGAGTGGCAACGGAATGTACAATTTCTTTTTAAATTCGATTTAAAATAGGGGCAGGAAATAAATGAAACGAATTTCTAATTTTTCCTTCTTTTCCGGATATCCCTGGAATATACTTGGAATTTTAAAATTTTCTTAACATTATATTATTGGACGCATAAACCCTCAACTTTTTTTTCACTGACTTCGTATCTTTTACCATTTCCAAGATGCCCATGCAGGCTCTCTTTATCTTGAACACGTTGTATTTAAAAAACCTAGTTGTTATTTATTAAATACGATTTGATTTTAAACGCCACAGAATTATTTAAATTTTTATCTCAAATAAATTTAATTTGCAAATAATTTAAAGTAAAAATATAGCAAACGTTTTTCTCTTAATTGCTTATACTTAATAATAAGCAGAAAAGTTTGTGACAAAAATAATTCTGGAAATAAAAAATTATCAATAAGAGTGAATCCTTTTGCACCCGAAGTAATTTTAAAACGCAAAATAATTTTAATTTTTTTAAATAAATCTTTTAGGAAAGGTCAAATTTACTTTTATAAATAGAAGTGAGATAAATTGGAAAATATCAATATCTTACGACCTAAATTTAAGTTTTTTATAGCTATTTTACAACAAACACGTGTTTAAATAACTGGATTTTTATCCCTTAGCCAATAAATAAAAAACTACAAGTAGCAGCAGGTAACACCTCTGCCAGAAACTATAAAATTTAAGTTGGGTTAAAATTTAAAAACAATGTAAATTTTTAAAAATGACAAAACTCAGTAATAACTTAAAAATAATTTCAGTAACTAAATGTCGTAGATTAGGAAAAGTATCATAATATTTTTATAATACTCGTAACCTTTACTTAACAGCAAAATTAAAACATTATTTTTTATTAATAATAATATAGTAAATTTTACCTAACAAAACAATTCCCTAAGAAACAATTAATTTTCCTTATATTTGAGCATCCTTAACTTCTTTTTCTTTAAACGTACATAATCACATTATGCTACGTATTAATAACCCTAATTAACACTTACAAAAACAAAAGAAATCCATTGTATACTGACTTTATTTCCAATTGCACCAACTTTAAGTTATAAAACCCAATTGAAGGAAATATAAAATTTGGCAACTTTATAAATTCCAAAATCCTTTTTAAACCAATTTTTATCTAAATACTAAATAATTTTTGCGCTTCAATGTAATACGAAAACAAGTTTGTGATACGCCAGGCTGAACGGAGAAATGACACGCGTGTTTAAATGTGAGGGGAGGGATTTAATGTATTACAAAGTGTTTAATTTGTCTACGCCGCGGTAACGTCACGTCACGCTCGCTGTTTGCCGGAAGCTTAAAAAAATGAAAAATTAATATGTGTTGAACACGCCGTTAATTTTAAGAAATTTTGACTCTCTAATAAATTTCGCATTGAAAATGTTAAACACACTATACGTCAATTATTGCTGGTTGTTTAGATATCAACTGCGGATATACTAATTAATGTATAAAAGTGAAAAAGATAATAATATTTTGATTCTTATTATTTTCAAATAATGCTGTCACTGTTAGAGTGGCAAATAATATAATAAGATGTTATAAATTACCTTCCTTTGTTGGAACTATCAATAGGTAAGTCAGCTATTTAGTTTATTTTGGATACATATTTACTTGCTTAATCTAAAACCAGACATAATTGACGTATTGCTGTTTTGTTAGTGCAATAAAGTAAATATGTTTATAAAATTAACTAAAGTGTTGACATACCCATTTGTAGTTCTTACAATGAAAGGTTCATAATTAAATGTCATCATATTATTTTTTACCCTGACAGTGACAAAATTATTTTTAAAATAATTGGAACCATAATATTACTTTACTTCTTTACTTTAAAATAAATCATTAATGAACATATCAGCATATTGCTAATATCTTAAAAACCAGCAATAATTGAGAAATAGTGTGCAATACAATTTAAATGTAACATTTATTACAGTATCAAAATTTGTTAAAATTGCAGGGTTTTTTTTAACAACCTAACAATGAACATTATGTTTTTGAGACACCTTGTATATTAACTAGTACTGTTATTTAGGTTTATTTTTGTATCTTGTAGAGAAACAAAGTTATTTTGTGTACAAATAGAATTGGGAAACCCTGTATATAAAATAATACAAAAGTAATTTACTTGTAAGTTTCGTTTTCGCATTTGCGTATTCTTTTCTCTTTCTGATGTTTTCTAAAAAAATTGAAAATTTAATTTTTAATATTCTTAATACACTATTCTAATTTTAATTACTTATTTTAATTAAGATGTTTAAACATTAACATCCTAAAAGTCTAAAGTAAAAGCATTGTAAGAAGAAAAAGGTAGCAGGTGGGTTAGCAAATAAAATAAATTGGCTCGCATTTTGCAAAGTAAAAACGACTGAAAAACACCTGTTTTATTTTCATGGGCCATAAACTTTGGTTCAATTAGCTTAAAAATTATAAAGGAAAAAAAACCTTTAAAATTACGATTGAGCCAAGTAGTTGACTAAACTTGAAGTGAAAATTTGTCTTGTTGTCTGATACTCTTTTATGTATTTTAATTTATTTTAAACAGTGTATTTCTTTAATATACTCCTTTTTTTTTCTTTAACAAATCGCACCTGGGCCATATTTGTATACCCGGAAAACCTGGGACAGCAGCTTTTTTTTCACTTAGGTGTGGGAAATTAGCCTTTAACCTAATACATTTTGAAAAAATAGTAAAAACCTTTTTAAAACAATAAAACAAAATATATGTTTAATGCTGCTATATTGCTTTTTGTAATCCTTTTGTTTTTTAAAGGTTTTCCATATTCAATCGACATGGTTTATTTCCTAGTGGTAAAAACTCTTTGTGCCAATTTGCTTTAAGGATCATAGAATGTACACTACTTTTCAGATTTTTAAAATACTATGCAAGAAATATAATTATTTATAAGAATTTAATAAAAAAAACATTAAGCATCTCCAAGTTTCGCATCTGCAACTGTATGCCTTAAAACATTTACAAAACGTATCAATGCCGGCCTAAGTTAACTTATACATAGAATAAAATTATTTTTATTGTATTGTTAATAATTTTTTATTCTAAAGCTGGAAAAGATAATAATGATAACAAAGGTGCCTTATTTTTTGGGCAGGACAATTCATTTATTTTAAAAATATATATATTTTTAATAGTAATAACTACTGCAAGATTCTTTTTAGTAGTTCACTGGTTATATTACGACCGCTATTAGTTGCAAACACTTCATTGGCGGGTCATACGCTATGCAACCCATCTCAAAGACTTTGTTTAAGCCGGCACTATTTGCAACAAGTTTATAAATTTAGCATGAATACACTTCTAAAGAATCATGCCTAAAAGTCGTAAAACGATATTGCATTTTTTTTAAATTTAAAAGGTTGTAGCAAAAAAACTACGCTGGGGTCAGTAACTGACCCCCACCACCAGGTGCGACTATTAAAGAATAAATTTAGAAAATTAAACATTCGGATAAAAAATTAATGCATTTATACTATTTTTTTGAGTAAAATTACCAGAATTATTTTTAATGCCAGCTATACGCCATTTTAAAGAAAAATATAGAAGCATATTATTATAAACCTCCCCTAAGTCAATACGTTCACCTATAAGAAAATGGCGGTACTTAAAAAATTACACAAATACCTTCTTTGAATGGCCATATTTCCGAAACTACTAAAGTTAGATGTATCCAATGCAGTATTTTCTAAGGCATTATTAAAAAATATTTACTTTTTGTCCGACCCTGTACACTGTATCCCAGAATAGGTGTTACAAGAGGACAAATGGGCCAATTTGAATTTTAAATCAAAATTTTAGGAACACTGGTCGCATTGTCCAAAAACAGATAAATATCCATTTTTACTCCAACCGCTAAACAAAACTAAAAATAAAAAAATACCCAAAAGCAAACTATTTTTATTTTTAAAAATAAAACAAAATTTATAGGTAAATGTTGTAAATAATTAAATTTTATGCCAAAATTTAAAGTTGAAGCATGAGAGTAAAAAGATTCGTGATTGTCAATTTTTCATATTACGCATTAGAACCTAAAAAATTAGCAAGAAAAAGCAAAATTATATTTTTAGTTATAACCGGTATATTATCAATAGAAGTAAAATTTGGTATTTATCAGTTTTGAACCAGTTGCGACCAGTTTCTCCAAAAGGACGTTTTAAAATTAGAAAATTTTTGGTACATTTGTCCTCTTGTAACACCTGGGACGCACTGTATATTATCAATGGTATTACAATTAATAAGATCTTTAAAACAGCTTTAAGAAAATATTACATCAAGTACATTTAACCCTGCCAAAAAGTCCCATAAAAACTAATAAAATATTCTCATGAAATATCATGATTTATCATAATTTTTTGATAGAATTTACGAAGCACTTTTTTTTTTATTAAAACACGTTTTACTAAGTTAACCTTTTATAAGTATTCAGGGGCTTTTAAGGGCACTTCAAATAAAAGTATATAACGATTTTATAATATTTTAGAAGTACATTAAAAAAAAACTATAATAGGAATTTTATAAGTCGCAATAATTTTTATAGGGCTTTTAAAAACTTTTTTCATTAAAGCACTACTAACTTCTATATTTTTTCAATTTTTAATTTTTAGGGGTTTTTAAGGGTACTTTTAATAAAAGTTTATAAAGATTTATAATGCACAAGGAACAAAAATTCCCTAATGTCTTGGTGTATTATACAAAGTGTATAAGTATATCTGTATATCTAAGGGTGTATCTTTACTTTAATATACCATTAAAGACATTAAGAGAACATCTTGCCGATCTATGTTATCCACCACGACTCTCTTCCCATACCGGTGTTGCCTCACTTACAGAAACTAGTCAATGAGGTTGTAACGAGTCGTAGTAAATAACATAGAAATCAAGCGTCTACCTATTAGACAAGTTTTATTGTCCAGCGGTGGGATATGATTTTATAGGGTTGTTGAAACTTTTTCCCAGTAAAACATAATAAACTTTTAGAAGTTTTCTTAAAAAATTAATAAACTTTTTTGAGGTCACTCCCAATAAAAGTTTATAAAGATTAATGGGTACATTAATATACACAATAACCACAACAGAAATTTTATGACTAATTATGCCTTTTTTATAGGGTTGTTGCAACTTTTTCGCAGTAAAACATCATAAGTAAGTTTTATGGGTCAAATTTTTATAAACTTTTATCGTTTTTTTAGGGCACTTTAAATAAAAGTTCATGAAAATTTACAATATTTGACGGGTACATTAAAATAACCGTAACAGGAATTTTAAAGGTAATTATAATTTATTTATAGGGTTGTTAGAACGTTTTTCCACCAAAACATTATAAATTTTTATAAGTTTATATGGGATTTCGAGGGCACCTCCAATAAAGTTTTACAAACATTTATATTTGGTGGGTACATTAAAATACCATAAAAGAAGTTTGTTAAATAATGATGGTTTATTTTAGGATTTGAAAAACTTTTTCCCAATTAAATATGATGAGATTTTATAAGTCAAATTTTTATGGGTTGTTGAGGGCAATCCTAATAAAAGTTTATAAAGATTTTTAATATTTGATAAGTACATTAAAAAAAAAACTAAAACAGAAATTTCATAACTAATTTGTTTTGCTTTGTAAAGCCCTATCAAGTTTTATAGGCTAATACTACTATAAAATATGTTGGAAACAGACATCATATAAAATATTATGAATATTCAGATATTACAACCTACATAACTAAACACTACAGAACACCATAAAAATATACATACTAAAGTTTATAGTTATATCCAAAAAACACAATGGTACTCTGGTACTTAGGCTTAAAGCCTTTGTGGATTGTCAAAGAGATAAAAAAATTAAATAAAATACTACAACTAATTTAACCGACTTTGTATCTCCAATAATAAAGCAGTGCTCAGTAGAGCCGACCTAAGTTTGATCACCTTGTATATTGGAGATTTTTAAAATAATAAAAATATGTAAATCCAAATACTACATTTTATTTTTATTAAAGTAGATATAGGTAAGAATTTTAGTTTAAAACAATAGGAAATAATACCTTTTAAATATAAATAGCTAAAATATCTTTACACTTCAATAAATTGTAAAAGAAAAACCAATAACGAAACACAGAAGTAATAAAAATAATTGGATGGTTCGAAAAAGAATAGGCTCTACCACTTTTTCTTAAAAGCGAGAAGCAAAATCTGTTTTATAAGAATTCTTTTCTTGATGTTCAATCAAACATAAAATTAGGAATATTTGAAATAAAACAAAAAAATAATTTTAGCACGACGGGGTTAATTATTTTAAATATACGCTAACCAAACTAGTAATTTATGTAACAATTGCATAAAGTAGTATTTTTTTACGAATGGAAAGTTTGACAGCACGAGCCGTTAGGCGAGTGCGGCAATCCCATAGGTAGGTAAAAAAGACACTTTACGACAGTATAAAATTTTTCCAAATACCAGTTTATACATGTTTTATTTATTTAAACGTATTAATTATAATTTTTGCAGCACAGCTATTTTATTGCAACAAGAAATCACAGCCTTCTTATTTTTTAAAAGACAATTATCCTCTGAATAACTATGCCATAATGATTTTATTTTAAAAAATTGTATGTACTTACTTTTGTAGAAATAATACCAAACGAGTAAAAATTCCCTTTCAATTTCTTATTCATCCAAATTTATTATTACTATTAACTTCAAAAAAAAATCTATTAAATTTAAACTGTCAAACTTTAAAACTAGTGACACATGAATTTAAAGAACTAATGACGAAATCAAAGGTAACTTGACCGTTTTGTTCAGTTATTATCTCGTTTACTGTTACATTGCATAAATTAATATTTAGGTTTATTGTAGTAGGCATGAAAACAAAACCCCTTATTCAGTGTAAAAAAGCTTTAAAGTGTTAAAAAAGTTATTTTTTAAACAGTTTATGTAGTGTACTAGAATGGTGTACGTTTTCTTCATGTTAACAATTAAAAAAACTGCAGTTTTGGTTAGTTCTGGTTAGTTCTAGTTGTGGAAAAAACATTTTTTTTTAAATTACCATTTGTGTTTAGCTGGCTAAATTTAAAATAATTTGGTTGTAAATAAAATATATTCTCTTTAATTAAAATTTAATTTAACATTTCTGTTATGGGATTTAACTCATAAATACTCGTATGTTTTTGCTGTTAATTTATAATCTTATACATAGGCGTTAAGCCAGGTAGTCAAAAATTGATGTTTTGGTTTCCTGTCTTGGCCTCAATTTTCAACTAAAAATTTCTAATAATAAAGGTTTCTTTCCCTCTCTTTTTAAATTACCTGTTTTTGATTGTAATAAAAAGAGGCAACCAGAATACCTTTTCCATCACAAATTTCCACTTTCTAAGTCAAAAATCGGGGTCCTGAGGAGTAAGTGTAACCAACAAATTAAGATTCGTCATAAAGGTAGTAGTCAATGTTTGGTATAACACTTTTTAAAATTCGGAAGCTTACGGCCGTATTTACCAAACTCTGACAATTTTTTTAAGACTAGGGGCGGTGGTAGGACCTAGGAGGAAGGACCCGAAAGGCGTTAAAAAAGGCCATTCTATGCCTAGAACTTGCTAATTTTACATAATTAATAGGAACTTAACTATTATTTAAAATGCCAATATAAAAAAATTAATTTCATTGTTGCCGCTGCATAATTTGTAAATTATATCTTTTTTGAAACACATTAGATTTTACATACTTAAATAACCTTTTTATGGATGTGTGAGCTTTTCTACTGCATTGCTAAACTATATATTTATGATTTCCTAACAACAGGCCTAGGGTATGGAAAGCAGATTAAAGCATCAAATAACAAGAACAAGTAAACTAACACGGAAAATGCAAAATTAAGGTCAGACATGCATAGTGCTTTGCTAAATGAAACCGGAAGTAACAAGACCTAATGGAATAATCAGTCTAATGGTGATTACATTCTGTTACTTAAATTAACCTGTTTATTGGATGCATTTTTTTCCTAATTAATTTAGGCTTTTTTTTTCTACCCTCCCAATTCTTATATGGAGGTTGTTTTATTAGACTGAATTTGATCAAATTTTTTAAATCAACTCACCCAAATATTTTTACATATTTAGGACCCTTTAATTTTTGTCTATACAGGTGTATAAAATTAGAATGATCAAACTATAAGTTTTAGAGAAAATTTTTATTATTAAATTTTTTAAAATAAAAAAACTTCCATACTCAAAAAATTCCTCAAATCGTTGAAGAGGGCACCGTATCCCAAAAATGAATAAAATAGATTAAAGAGGGCCAAAACATATACTTTTATAGGCTAAAGTTCATTTAATTTTAATGCTTAAATCAACAACTTTATTAACATAAGTGAGGAGGTATATTTGTGTTAGAAAAGTTTTTTTGTTGTGTTTTTAATGCTTATCGTTATGTGGACCCCCTCCCCCTTTAGCGTTCGTGAAGAAAAAAGAATAGGAAGATGTTTTTGAAAGTTTTTTAATAAGAACCTTTTATTCAAAAAAATAAAATTAACGTAAATTTCTTTGCAGTAGTCCCCCATAAAAAACTTTAAATATGTCCGTGGTTCTAAATACATTTTTTTAATGATATTTTTATAAAAAATAAAAATTGGGATAGTTTTTCTTCACAAAAGAAAAAATACTTTTTCTCCTTTCCCGTATATCATAACTAATATTACCATCAAATAGATCTTTTAAAGAGCTTAAAGTAAATACTACATGAAATATATGCTAACTTTATTACTTTCGAAAATATGGCTATCCAAATCAGGTATTCAGGTAATTATTATTAATGCTTTACCATTTTTGGGTAGGTAGAGATTAGATTAGATTAGATTAGGAGGTGGATTGCATATCCTCTAACACTGCAACCTGCTCAGGTTTATTGTGTGTCCTCCGTCCATAGGTTAGAGCACGCTATCCAAGCCGGTCTGTTTAATCAGACTCCACAAGCTTGAAACTGGCCCCTTGGTATATCTTGCCGCTTTAGGTTTTTCTTCACCCAGCCTTGCAAACCGCAGACGACAAAGGGCTACGCAGTAGCACCATACATGTTCTGCGGTTTCTTCCTCCTCCTGGCAGAACCTACATAGGTTTTCTTCTGCCAGGCCCATAGTTTCCAGGTGTTTATTCAGTCTGCAATGACCTGTCAGTTGACCCACTATTATTCTTACTGCCTTCCGGTTATAATTCAGAAGGTCTTCTGTAAATTCTGGCGAGTAAGCCTTGATGAACACTTTCGCCTGACGCTGTCCTGGTGTTCTCATCCACCAGTCTTGTGATTCCCTCATAATCCATGATCTAATGGATGACCTTACCTGGCATGATGGAATACCACAGTAGGGCTCAGGACCTACCATTGTCCTGCCAGCCCCCTCCTTTGCCAATTTATCAGCTTCTTCATTGCCTTCGTGGCCTTCGTGTCCTGGTACCCAGGCAATGGTTAGCTTGTTGGACGCACCCACCTCTTCCAGGGCAATTACGCAGTCCCGCACCAGCTTGGAGCTGATTTTGCATGAACTGAGTGCCCTGATGGCTGCCTGGCTGTCCGAATAGATTACTATGGTTTTATCCTCATAGCTCCTTCTGATGATTTCCCTAGCACATTGTTCTATGGCTACAATTTCGGCCTGGAACACAGTAGGGTGTTGTCCGAGACCCAAGTTTATTTTCGTCCTTGGTTTGTCCCCATATATACCTGCTCCAACTCCTTGGTCTGTTTTGGAGCCGTCTGTATACCAGATTAGGTCGGCTTTAATGGGAGGCCCTGCCACCCAGTCCTTTCTGTCTGGTATTAAAGTTTGAAAACCTTTGTTTAGCCAGTAGCTTGGTACCATTTTGTCTGAAGGCATCTCACACACTGAGTTGACTTCTTGGTCCTCCTTGAATCTCCATTGTATGGCCCTTTCCTGTCTTATGATAGGACTCTGGCCTTGTTTGAGACGGTATTGTACCGCTTTCACTTCACCCTGTATGTAGATGTGAAGTGGCGGTAGATTAAGCAGCGCTTCCAGTGCTGCAGTAGGGGTCGATTTCATGGCCCCCGTAATACATAGACAAGCGAGTCTGCTCTATATACTTTGTAATTGCCTTATTGCCGTCTTTTGTAGCGTCTTTGCACCCCAGGCAATTGACCCGTAGGTTATCATTGGTCTGACGACCATTTTGTATAACCATAGGTTCATCTTCGGACTGAGTCCCCAATTCTTTCCGCAAAGTCTTCGGCATCTACCCAGGGTAGTTCTTGCCTTCTGAGTGACTTTGCTTAAGTGTGGTCCCCAGGTTAGTTTTTGGTCAAAGATGACTCCTAGATATTTAACCTCTTTTGAAAAGGGAATTTCCACTCCGTTGAGCCTGGAAGGTCTTAGTCCTTCAAGCGCTCTTCTTTTTGTGAAAGGGACGGTTATTGTTTTATGAGGGTTGACTGAGAGTCCCTCCTGTTTGCACCATTTGTCAACGATGTCTACGGCGTTCTGCATTCTGCCTGATATGTGCTCTAGGTGACCCCCATTGACTACAATGACGAGGTCATCAGCATAACCCAGGCAGTTGTACCTTTCACCAGTCAATTTGTCGAGAAGTTCATCTACCAGGACTGCCCAATATAATGGCGATAGAACGCCTCCTTGTGGACAGCCCCTCCCCAGTTTAGCCTCCATTGTTACTGTGCATAAGGTGGATCTTATGACCCTGTTTCTTAGGCTGGCTTTCGATCCAGTTGCAGATCGTGTCGGGGATTCCTTTTTTCCTTAGCGCGTTCATTAGTGAGAAAGATTGGTACGTTGTTGAATGCGCCTTCTATATCCAAAAATGTTGCCAACGCCACCTCTTTGTCGTCAATCGACTTTTGCCAGGAGTCTGTTTAGATCGTCTAGTGCTAGATCCGCAGACATTCCTGGTTGGTATGCATATTGGCGCTTGTTCAGAGGATTCCTATGAAGGGTGCTTCCTCTGATGTATCTATCCACTATTTTTTCCAATGCTTTCAGCAGGAATGAGGATAGACTGATTGGTCTGTATGACTTAGGCGTCCTTTCTAGGGATTTGCCTACCTTGGGTAGGTAGATCACCCTTGCCTTCTGCCATAATTTGGGTATGTAGCCCCAAGCTACACATGCTCTGAAGATTGTGCATAAGTGTGGCATTAGGATGTCCTGCCCTTTTTGCAACAACACTGGAAAGATTCCATCCAGGCCTGGCGGTGTAAAGGTATAGACCTGCAAATTCACTTAAATACAAAAATTAATAACAGTACAAATAGTTATCGACCTAGGTCTTTAAAAATATTCATATTGGTATAAAAATTTATATTAAAAAACGACAATTAAAAAAATAAATTAATACCATCCCTTAATTCAAAAACTGTGACGTTTAGGACATGTGATTATAGGACGTTTTATTCCTCTTTTTATTGTAGAATTAGCTCTTAAGGTTTGTTGGTAGAGTTACTGGACGTTCTCTATAGTAGGCATTTACGCATTAATTTCTTATTTTATCTGCGATGGTTATTATACATGGGGCACCAAGAGATGGGAAGAGGGCGCGATTTAAAAACCGAGGACTTTATTAGCTTTGTTCGCGGGTCTAGTAATGAACTGATTCTGAACCAGAACCGAACTGGTTTAGAATTGTTTTAAAGCGCATGTCTAGTTATTTATTAGTTCGGAATTTTTATTTACCGCGAACGATTTTCAACGATTTTCTATACAGCTGAGGATGTAGTCTAACCTAGCCTTTTGGTAAGGATTTTTCATGGTTAAATTGGATACTACACAAAAAAAAATAAATTCAAACAAAAAGGTAAATTGTTATACTGTCGAAAACGACTCGAGGTCTCGGCGGAAGACGAGGGATTCCCTGCCTCCCCTCGTTTTTAACATAAGTATGTGTATTTAACTAAAGATAAAATTCAAACAACAAGAAATGGTAAATTCTTGTAATATTGTCTATATTTTTTAATTAAATCTTTATTTATTTTAATGCATACATTCATTCATACGGAATACAATTAAACATCCTTTGTTTATATACGCTCAGAATCACAAAAATATTTTAAAAAAATATTCAACAGGTATATTAACCCGCATAAAAAGTGGCAGAAACAAATAAACTGTAATACAACAATTTATTTCTGTACCACAAAAACAGAAAACAGCTGACCATGTCGACAATGCGCATGAAATTCCGAACTGAACTTTTAGTTCCAACAAAAATCCCAGTACTGCTAATCAGGTTACGAACCGGTAATGAACTAATTCCATTGTAACCCCCAAACACAGAACTGTTACTAAAAATTCAGGATTTTACTAACCGCGCTTTTTTCACTGGGCATGCAAATAGTCCCAGAACCGGTTCAGAATCGAACCCGCGAACAAAGCTATTATTATTTTTTTTGCCTTTTAATTTTTTTCTTCACAAAACAAACAAAACCCGAGGGGTGGCAAAGAGCAGTTCTTGCTCCCCTCCCTTAAAAAAATTGGAAATTCGGGAATGATGTTTATGATACTAAAGTAGTACGGCAACAACTATTATAGAAGAAATTACGAGCTCTGCACTATCTGTAGCTAACGAAATGCCTGTTTTATTTGTTAACATTCTTTAAAAGCACCGCTGCACAGTGCTGCGAGCTTATGTGACTGTTGGACAAAATCAATACAGGGTGAGATGTCAGAAATTGTTATTAAAGACAAATAATGACTAATGGTAAACAATGGAGGTAAATTATTTTCAGTTACGTAGATACAGACTGTTAAACTTTTAAAAATAATTGATTTCTTATTAATATCTCAAAAATTTGTTGGTTGATTTTTTTTAAAATTTGACAGTGTTCTTTAATATGATAATTTCACTGATATTATTGACAAGAAAATGTACGCTACTGAAAAAGACTTTTTACAGGTTTTTATATTTTTTTAGGTTAAGCAGCCAATTGTACAATTTTTTGTACCTTAATATTTTTTGTGTCTTTCTTTATTTTCCAAAAAACAAAAACACTTTGTTTTGTGTTTAACATGGATCTTTGAGATGGATTATTGCATCTTCGTAACTAAACATAATTAACCAACTTTTTTTTACCATTACTCATTATTTGTCCTTAGTAACAATTTCTCAAATTTTAGACGTCTCTATTTTGCTCACTCTGTATATCCAAAAGTAATAAGGATAGACATATCAAATGTGGTATTTTTGTGAGGATCTTTGAACGATCTTTATAATGGTAATATAATATACAGGTTGTTGCATCCAAAAATATCATACTTTTGTCCTACCCTGTATATCTTTAGAGATAATAAAAATTTAATAATTAACTTATTAACTACGAATTTAACACATTAAACTGATATTTTTGTTAAATTTAAAGGATAAAAAAGAAAAAAGTTAGGCGGGTGTAAGTTTATAACTGGACTTTCCTTCAACATATAAGATTGACAAAAACATTTTTTTTTGAGACACTTATGGCAATTTAGACAAAATCCTAACTGATAAAACTGTAAATGTACCCGTATGCCGATTCGTTTTGGTTATAAGGTTTTTCTATGTAGATATTTTTTTCCTATAATTATGCTAAGAAATTATAAATTTGTTCGTTAACACATTTTTTACACAGAAACTGCTTACTTTAGTTAAAAAAATTAAAAACATATTATTTAGTAAAATCAATATTAGCCAATATTTGATTTTTGCCAAATTTGACTGAACTAATACTTTTTTTTCTGCAGGCACCTCTGTCATTTAATATTTTACGGAATTTCGTATTTTAAATCCGTTTTTTCTTATTTTTCGACTTTAATAAAATGAACAGATAAATGTTCATGATTATGCCTGAAAACAAACACTTGTAAATTCAATGGTCATG
This sequence comes from Listronotus bonariensis, assembly GCA_014170235.1. Classification (NCBI taxonomy): domain Eukaryota; kingdom Metazoa; phylum Arthropoda; class Insecta; order Coleoptera; family Curculionidae; genus Listronotus; species Listronotus bonariensis. The sequence goes on from JACEGR010001703.1 coordinate 72,869, forward strand.
CACAGCCATTGAGTAGCCCTGAAGCCTATTCAGCAAAATTAAAGTGCCCCATTATCGACGGCGTTTACTATAATATATACAGTGTGTTTACGGATGGACTTTACTATACCTGTATTTTTTATTAGTTTTACTTAGCTTCACCTGTTTAATGGATGGTATTTCTTTGGGTACACGCCAAAATTAAATTAAAAATACTAAAAACCAAAAAATTTAAACAAGTAAAAAGATAATTACATAAACATGTTTTGACATTTAATGTCAAAGTTTTCAGAATATCCGAGAAAAACATAAAAAATTTGAATTTTAAAACCTAAATAATAGTAAGTTTTCATTTTTATTATTTTATTTCCATTTGTCTTGACAACGGTGGCAGATTTGCCACCGAAACGTCGATTTTTAATTATCTTTTACTTGTTTAAATTTTTTTGGTTTTTAGTACTTTTAATTTAATTTTGGCGTGTACCCAAAGAAATATCATCCATTAAATGAATCCACCAAACTACAGAACATATCTTCAATTCACCTGTTTATTTATTACTAGCTTTTTCCCGCAGCTTTGCACGCGTTAAATTCTGAGAAAAATAATTCTCCTTTCCTATACCGTGAAGATTTTGGATATTATAATATACATATAAACCTTCCTCTTGAATTACTCTATCTATTGAAAAAAACGCATCAAAATCCGTTGAATGGTAATAAGAAATCTAATAAAACATTTTTGGTACTCCCTGTATAATATTTTTTTTAATACAAATAATGATTTTGCAAATCTTTATATTTAAGCATCTTCGTAAACCTTTAGATGGCATAATAATGTAGTTAGAATGCATCTTAGTTTTAAGGGTTTTTTAATATAACATCTTTTTGACTCACCATGTGTGACAAAACTTTTTTATATAAACTTTAGATACATGTGCACAATTCCTATAAACATTTTTTTTAATTGCAATAGTAACGTCAATATCGAATTTTAAATATAAACTTTTTTTTTTAACATTCTATATATGTTTTTTTTACATTGTTATACATATAAACCTTTCTTCCGAACTACTTTATCTGTTTAAAAACACGCAATAAAATTCATTATGTAATATCGAATTTTAAATGTTAACTGTATGTTTTTTTAATATTATTAAACACATAAACTTTTCTCTTGAATCAGTCTATTTATTAAAAAAACAGCATTAGATCCTTTAGATAATATCAAATTTCAAATGTAAACTGTTTTTATTTAAACTTTGTACATTATATTTCTTTGATAATAATATACATATAAACCCTTCTATTGAACCACTCTATCTATAAAAAAACCCGCATCAAAATCCGTTGAAAGAAACACCATATGTGCATTTAATAATATATTTATTATACGGTGTTTTTCGTTGGACGGCAGAATAGGGGTATCAAATGAAAGGGCTGGATTCGTAAAAAAGAGCTTACTATGAAAAACATAAATTCCGTTTAACGCCGCTAATAGATAAAAGATAATAAGAAGTATCAACTAACAACAAAACTAAAAACTTGAAATTAAATTATGTATTTTTTTATAAGTACTATTGTACTAAAAGCTAAAAAATAATTCGATAAGTCCTAGCGGCCAGATCTCACCAATCTTCTTATCAATCTGGGCTATTGATTAGACTAATAATAAAATCGTTGGGCATATAAAATTTCCATCATATTAATTACTTTGGAGGCGCTACGCCCAACAGTTTCATTATTTGTCTGATCAATACCCCAGATTGATGAGAAGATTGGTGCAACCTGGCAGCTAGGACTTACCGAATTATTTCTTAGATTTTAATATAATAAAATCGTTTAGGTTAAATAATATATAAATATATTATTTACTTTTTAATATAGCGATAAAAAATCCGTAAAAACCATAATAAATAGGAAAAAATGTTAAAAACTTTTAAAAATACTTTTATGCTATTTATTTAGATAGTTTAAAGAATATATTTTTAATGTTTTTATTCCTTTAAGTAATTTTTGCGATTTTAAACCACCCTGTATATCCAACAAGATTTTTATTATGACTTCCAGTATTTCAGGTGAAGCAACAAATTTTATGAAAAATATATTTTTTCGAAACACGAGAAACTAAATGTTTTACAGAATCCTGCTATTATTAAATTCAAAAAGCAATTTATATGAACCATAATGTAATGGAACTTTTAATAGGATTCATATTTTAAATTACTACCCAACATGTCGTGTCGTGTCCATGCAAGCGGTCGTAACGGAATTGCTTTACTGGTTAGCTACGGAGAATATTGTACAAAGTAGTCTCTCATAAAAACCGTAACAAAACTTTATTTTTATACTAAGTGCACTTAAGGTAGTTCTACTGATACCAAAAGAGTCAAATGAGTGGTAAAGGTAATTTGACTACCGTGGTATTTATATTTGGCAACACTGGGTAAAAACAATTGAAATCATACGCAAAAATCTACTGCACTAGCATCTTAAACAAGTTAAAATTTTAATTTTTATTTACTAATAAAATCTCAAAACCACCCTTATCACCAAAAAATATATTTTATTGAAAAGGAAAACATTTACTGAAAAAAATTATAACAAATTTGTAAAACAAGGTCAAGTAGCACATACATTTAGGGATAAATATAAAAAATTTCTGTCAACTAACGAAAATATTGATACATCGGATTATTGTCGTCGAATTGTTCACTTAAAAACACTCGAAAAAAAATGTTTTCCTATTATTGCGGATATTTTTATTATCACTCATTGGATCTTCTAACCTAAAAACGTATTGGACTGGAATGAATTTTTCTTATGTCCTATATACCGTACTCGATAAACCTTTTCGGGCGCATCGTAACCTTTCGACGGCGTTGCCACATGTCAGTCACATAGCATATATTTATTAATTACTCCTATCACAAGCTATAAATGTTGGATTTTAATTATAGCCAAAATGTTTAGAATTGTTTTTTCTTCCGTTGATACAACTTTGATTAAAATCTGAACATCAGTTTTTGTTTGCTGGAAATTTTTATTCCTAATATTTTTTAATTGATGCAAAAACCTAAAGCAAAGCGTTAATATTTGCTAGCCATATCAAAATAATATTAAAACTTTGATTTTCAAAACTGGGTCAGAATTGACCAAGATCTGTTTGTATATTCATCGTCATAAAACTATTAAAATTATACTAAATTATATTTTTTATATATAAAATTAATAATAAAATTTGACATCGTATATCTGTTAACAGGTACTTAAATGTGACTTTTCATAAAATTATTTTTTCCCGTGGGAAAAAATTAGTTCTTTTTTTCCGGACATACATAAACCTATGTAAAGGTAAATATTTAATTTAAGAATAATTTATTATACAGAACTTACATTTCCCTTATATTAGGAGTCCAGTCAGATATTTTTAACTATAATATTCCAAATAACTACTAAACGATCGCTTGTAGCTTCAACTTTTTAATTTTAATCCGTCAAATTACAAAATTACATTGACAGATACTAAATAATTTTTTAAGGGTTTCTATAGTAATGTAAGGTCTTATTTTATTTCAAATATACTAGTCGACCAGTTTAAAGTGTAAAATTTTACATGATTAATTTTCTGACTTAATATTATGTTTTTTTTTTTAATTACAGAAAAACTGTCTATTATTATATACGCGTCGGTTTACTGTTTCTTTTTCAGCCAATTTCATGAAAAAAGGTAATATAAACATAGGTCCGGAAATGCTTTGTTTCTAAGATACAGGGTGTTAAACTTTAAAAATAAAATCGGGTTTTTAATAATATTTTAAACATGCCTTATCCGATTTTAATAAAATTCGGCTCTGGCATTTGTTAAAAGCGGTAGTTTATTTAGACATTAACAGTTTAAAAAAAAAATAAGTTTTTTTTTTAATGTTTAACACCCTGTACTTTTGAAACGAAAAATTTGAGTACCTACCTATCTTATCTAAAAATAACGTTTTGCTAAAAGTGTAGTGTATCATAATAACACGGCAATTAATAGAGACGAAATTTTTAAAATTTAGGACCTGAGCTAATTTAATCCGCTCAATTTCATGCAATAAAAATAAATAAAGCATTACATTAAAAAAAAGGAAAAATATGAGTAGAACAAAAATAAAAAATCTGGCAGTTCCGATATCACTGTTTAATTTTACATGTCAAAAACACCTTAGATACCAAATTTGGTAAATGTAGCCTTAGCGGTTTTAAAGGTAATTAAAAGTTGTAGTATTTTTGACTAATCCAGTATGATTAAATAATGTTACACAGATGTGGCCAAAAATAGCGGCGACGAAATAAGTTATTTAAAACCTAAAATGACCTTATTAAATAATAACTTACGAAATATTTTTACTTTGGTTTAGTACGATTAACAATTTGTATTTTTTTTAAGTTTATTTTATAATTTAAATCCTTACATTATACAGTGCAGCAATCTGTCGACAAAAACCTAATTTTTATTTTTATTATGGGTACATCCTAAAATCATAGACTTGTATGTCCAAGTATAACTAATTTTTTAAATAATTAAATCTTAAAGATCTAAATAATTAATGTCCGTCATTTTGTTTTTATTTATTAAAAGAATCGGTGCAAATTTCTGTATATTTGCAATTGTTTGCTATTTTGTAGCAAATTTAATGTAGATAAAGGCTATCATACTTAGAATTGCAAATATTTTCAACACTTTTAAAAACAGATCGTTTTTACTTTGCATAAATTACCTACGGTAATTGTTTTGGAGCTTGGATTTCGGCAATAAAGCAAGAAATAAAAGTTGTAATAGAGCTAATTATAAATGCTTTTTACATAGAAGACCGTCCAGCCCAACTTACCTTCATTTAAAAGTGTATAATTTTGGAGATTAGTATTAAATTAAAACTGTAAAAAATAGGTGTATTTTTACAATACTTGCTTGCAGAGTGTCTTAGAAAGTAAAAAATTAGAGTTTTCTATTTTGTTTTATTGGAAAGGCACACCTGTGGTATCTTACACAAGTTGATCAAAAAATATTAAAAATATTTTTTTTAAACGTATTGTATCTAATAAAAAGGTTAACTTGTAAAAGTCAATTAAAGCACCAGTTCTTAAGATTTAAAAACAAATCACTTTCTGAATGGCTATGCTAAGGCTTACATGGTGTTTCGGACTTTCTGATCTTAAAGAGTGTAAATCCCTTTTAGTAAAAAACGTTTAAATAAATTTATATCTTAAATGGCTTTACTTCTGAAATACAGAGTGGTATTAAAAAAATTAAGATTTCCCCATTACTCTGTATCCCAAAAGTTGCGACATTTAGGATATAGGTTTATTTTGAACTTTTGTTTTCACAATTACCAAATAATTTATACTTTTAAAGATCAGCATACTAAAACACCCTGTACAACTTAGATCTAGCCATACGCGTGTTAAATCTAGATATTTAAAAAATTGCTGCTTAAATCAATGTTTACAAAGAATACTTTTTTTAGAAAAACATAGAAAAAAAATAAAAAGTGTAAAAAAACATAAAAACAGAGTTGCCAATGAAGAGATTTTGTTTCAAATATCTACTACACATCGTAGGTCACGTGCTCTATAGTTTACAAAAAAATAAGAGCAGATTTTTTTTTCTCAAAACCCTTTGTCAACAAAGATTGTGACAATTCACCAATTATTACTTAAATTGTTTAAAAAAGACTAAAAATTAAATTTAACTTTTGACACCCTGTATCTTTAAAATCATCAGGTTTTGAACTGTATTAGGTTTGGTTGAATTGTCATATTTTACCCTTATGAATTTCTTAGATCATTTTGAAGGCTCCTGTATATTTGCTTTAGATTTTATGTCAAAGTTTTTAATCAACTTCAAAAAAGAAGGAGGTTATATATTCGACTGTGTCGACATAGTCTAAGATCCAAATAGAAAGCAACCTTCACCCATCTGTTTAGCGGATAAAAACTGTTTTATATTAAAGATAGTATTTAAACAAAGGTATTGCCATAGGATTGCTTAAAAAATAGCTCAAGGCTATGTCCAATTAACAAAAAAGTAAGTTTTAAAATTTTTAAGTGACCCTGAATAATGTCAATTTTTTTTTTATTGTACATGAAGTACTTATATATTAGTTCATTTTGTTTGTTCGATTTCATAAATAAATCTGTGAAAAATTTTTAAAGTTTAAATTTTTTTAGGTACATTCTGTAATATTCAAAATTATATATTTTATTAACTAGCATATGTACGTATTTAAAAATATAGAAGTTGTCATTTTACAAAGTGTGTTAAAAATTTTGAGATTATTTTTTAAAATTAAATATGGCCTTGACCTAATTTTTTTGGGAAACCCTACGGCGATACTTTTGTTTAATTACTATTTTTAATACAAAACAGTTTTTATTCGGTAAACAGATGGGTAAAGGTTGGCTTCTATTCGGATCTCGTACTAAGAGTGTCATTTTAAAAACCTAGCCTAGGCCTACCACTACTAAATAAAACACCTTATATCGTTTATATCTGGCCATAGTCTTCGGAAAACGATAGCGCTGGAAGTATAAAACATACTTTTTTAAAGTGCCAAAATATTAATTACTTGCAGACTTCCCCTTTCTGAAATAGTTACGACGTAATGACAAAAACTAGTACAGACACCGTCCTGACTAAACTGGTATAGCTTTTATAAATCCGCGTTCCGGAATATGCTTTCTAAATTCCTATACTCAATTTTTCCAACACATTTATTTTTTTCTTCGTGACTCTGATTAAATGATTTATTGATTGATATATGTTTTAACAAAATTAATTATCCAATGTGAGGAGCTCATAAAGCATTTAACTCCAGTTCAATAAATAATATATAAAAATATTTCCTTATTTTGTTGAGTAAATTTAAGTAGCGGTCTCTTTAGATCTAAATTGGAAAAAAATATTTTTGATATTTTTATTACGTTATTGAAAAATATAAGTTTAATATAAAATTGCCCCGTCTCCCCTTACATTTTACAAGCGAGACGCACGGCTGAGCTTCGCTGCGAGCTCGTTGCGGTCTGGCTACAGACCTCAAGACAGATTCAGTAATGTGCGTAGAAATCCGCTATCAGTTCAGTATACATACGATCGCAAAATCGAACTTGCCTTTCGGTAGGGGGTCCATAAATTACGTGAAAAGTTTTTTTTTAATTTTAAGCCCCCTTTCTTACCCATTCCCCTTCAAGCTCCTAATCTTACAGGATATTTATGGAATGCAGAAAGGCATCATTTGTCAATCACAAATTGTAGTTCCTGGCCAATAATGAAATTTACTTGATAATAATATCACTTTAAAAACCTTTTAGTGGGGTTCCTGTTGACGAATATTTATGCCGCCATATATGCAAGCGGCGCTTTAGCCCAGCCCCATTATGTTAGGTTGTTTTTTTTTTTGTCTCCTCTAGGAATGTCCCAAACACTTAAACTATCAAAACTTATAAAAAGGGTAAAAGTGCACAACAAAAAACAACCTTTAACTGTTTTAACATTGATTTGATGGATGTTATTTATTTGGGTACACGTCAAGCTAGATTAAAAAACTAAAAAGTACAATTTTTTTTAAATAAGTAACTAAAAAACTAAAAGTCGACGTTTTGGTGGCAAGTCTGCCACCGTTGTTAAGATAAAATTAAATAAAAATAAAAATTTAAACAATTTACTATTATTTAGGTTTTACAATTATAAAATTTTAGCTTTTTGTGTTGTTGTTGTTTTGTGTTTTAAATATTGTGCGAATACTAAATTTATGTGATGGTTTAAACCATCCAAAATGTGGTTCTATTAGCACAATTTTTCTAGGGTGTGATTTGGACCACCCTGTAGATAATTTGCGGGCCTGCAACTTTAAAGGTAATTATTCTGTCTTTTAAATATATGTATTTTTACTCAAATAACCCATATTCCGATCTTCTATCTATGATTTTAAAAATGTATTTATAATAATGTGTTTTTTTATTTTATCCAGTGTCGTTATTTGGAAATCCCTAAATCCAAAATATTACCGGTGACTTCCCGAAATTTTTATGAAAATATTACCGGTAGGGGGTAGACTCTAGCATACAATATTAAAGAATTTTACCAATGCCGGTTTTCAATGCAAATGCTGCGAAGTCCTTTACAAATCTAAATTTATATCAGTTGGGCCGGGCCAACTTCACTGAGACAGGGCTCGTATTTTTACACCCTAAAATATGATAAAATAAAATAATCTTTTTTAGAAAGCTTTTACCCTTGGCTAGTAAAAAGGTAACCCTTTTCAATCTCGATAAATTGAAGCGAAAAAAACAACTTTTTGCTTAAATTAAGTTGAAATAAAAAAGAATTAACATTTCTGTTTATCTGTTATTTTCATTTTAATTTGTTGACATTAAAAAGATTTCATTTTGTTACGTAGGGGTTTTATGATATCCAAAAATACTAATTAAATTTTTTATAATACAGAATGTAAAAATAATAATTACAATAAGAGACTATTTACGAGTTAGTCCGCCCCCAACCTTTTAATGAATTGATGCAAATTTTTACACACTATTTTAAGAAGTCCTAACTTAAATTTGTAATGTAAAAACGATTTAAATATGCCAAGTACTATGAACGGTATTTAAGAAATACCGATTTTTAGCGGCCTTTTTAAGTACGCATATCATAGTAAAGAGAGGCTTTAAAACAAATTTAGGAACCTGTCAAAATAATTTTATGTATTTATATAAATCTGAAAGATTGGTCACGTATTCTGAGAGAACCTGTACGTAATATTCTTTTAGTTATTAAAATCTAAAAAAATATATTAAGATAACTTAAACTACTAAATAAATAAATAAAAATAATTAATCGCTTTTCCATTATTTTATTAGTTTAATTTGGGATTTTATAAATATAGTACGATACAAGCAAGTACGAGGGTCAATACTTATACTTTAAGCCTTGGCAACACCTAGTGTTGTCAAACGCCATCTAACGTTCTCAAAGGATAGCCTAAAATTTTTCACCCATAACCTGAAAAAATAAAATAAAATTTTGATCATTTTCGTGCCATGATTTATTACGATTTTAAACGAAAATTATTAAGACAGCAATGCATGGATTCGCTTTCACTTTTGATAACAAAGCCCCATATTTTGCTTCTGTTAAGCGCTGGTATAATGAATTTATTCTGGGTCGCCGTTCCCTCACCGCTGAGAGTCGTGGAGGTCGGCCAAAATCAGTTTTTGTGCTCGAAAACATTGATGTTGTGCAAAAACTCATACTGCAAGATTGTCACGTCACATACTGTAAGATTTAGGCAACTTTACAAATCTCATGTCACACAGACTATTTGACCGCTTAAAAAATAAATTAATGGGCCATTTGCCGTACTCTCCTGATTTGGCACTTAATGACTTCCTTTTGTTTCCGACCAGCAAGAATAAATTGCGTGGACAACCATCGACAGGAGAAGCTGTTAATGAGATCAAAAACCATGTTGTTGGGGTGTTTCGATTGGAATGAAAAAACCGCTTTGACAAGTGGTTCGAATCCAGTGTATAGATGTTAAAATAGAATAGTGTGAAATACAAAATAATTTTTAACGACAGGTTAATGTTTCTTTTTTCCTTATTAGGCTCAAAATATACCCATATAACATTTTTTGCCGGCCATGTACATTTAATTTACTGGCATCCATCATTAATAAGTTATGCCAAAAAATGCATTTAGGATGATGGCATCCATCATTAATCAGTTATTGGCAAAAAGATAACAAAAAGACACGAAAGTGGGCAATTGGCTGTTATTGGGCCACATGTTGCAGATACTGTGATGGCATCCATCATTTATAAGTTATGATGAAAAAATGCGTTTAGGATAATGACATTTATCATTACATAAGTATTGCAAGTTTTATAAGTTGAATGTCCCAAAAGTTTAAATTATTTAAAATTTTGTAATCGAAAAAAAATGAGAAAAAGGCAGGCCCTTATTATTAAAAAAAATACATAATATAAATTTATATACAGTAACAAGAAACCATAAAAAATTAAAAATATGTAATAAAATTAAAAAAATATATATATATAGTAAATCAAAAGAAAACACTTTAAAATAGTAAGTATTCAAGGGACACTTACACCCAATTTTTAGATCCAAAACATAGGGCGAAATATTTTAAAGGAGGTAAATGTCAAAAAAGAACTATTAAATATATATATATATATATATATATATATATATATATATATATATATATATTATATATATATATATATATATATATATATATATATATATATATATATATATATATTAAAAATATTTATATATATATATATATATTAAAAATATTTTACTCCCTTTAAAGACAGTTAAAAGAAAACGTCCTGCTTTTCTATGCTATCCACCACGACTCTCTCCCCAGACCGGTTTCGCCTGCCTTACAGGACTCCTCAGTGAGGCTGTATCGAGTCGTGGTGAATAGCATAGGAAACCAGCGTCCTCTTATTAGACAAGTTTCGTTGTCCAGCGGTAGGATATTAAATCCTGCCGTTGATGCCCTACTGAAATCGCATTCAGTAAATACGAGCATCAATTGTAGCGGGGTGGCTATGTATGTTAAAGCAAAAAGGAAAAATTCCCTACTGTCTTGGTGTATAATAAAAATATTTTACTCCCTTTAAAGACAGTTAAAAGAAAACGTCCTGCTTTTCCATGCTATCCACCACGACTCTCTCCCCAGACCGGTTTCGCCTGCCTTACAGGACTCCTCAGTGAGGCTGTATCGAGTCGTGGTGAATAGCATAGGAAACCAGCGTCCTCTTATTAGACAAGTTTCGTTGTCCAGCGGTAGGATATTAAATCCTGTCGTTGATGCCCTACTGAAATCGCATTCAGTAAATACGAGCATCAATTGTAGCGGGGTGGCTATGTATGTTAAAGCAAAAGGAAAAATTCCCTACTGTCTTGGTGTATAATAAAAATATTTTACTCCCTTTAAAGACAGTTAAAAGAAAACGTCCTGCTTTTCTATGCTATCCACCACGACTCTCTCCCCAGACCGGTTTCGCCTGCCTTACAGGACTCCTCAGTGAGGCTGTATCGAGTCGTGGTGAATAGCATAGGAAACCAGCGTCCTCTTATTAGACAAGTTTCGTTGTCCAGCGGTAGGATATTAAATCCTGCCGTTGATGCCCTACTGAAATCGCATTCAGTAAATACGAGCATCAATTGTAGCGGGGTGGCTATGTATGTTAAAGCAAAAGGAAAAAATTCCCTACTGTCTTGGTGTATAATAAAAATATTTTACTCCCTTTAAAGACAGTTAAAAGAAAACGTCCTGCTTTTCTATGCTATCCACCACGACTCTCTCCCCAGACCGGTTTCGCCTGCCTTACAGAACTCCTCAGTGAGGCTGTATCGAGTCGTGGTAAATAGCATAGGAAACCAGCGTCCTCTTATTAGACAAGTTTCGTTGTCCAGCGGTAGGATATTAAATCCTGCCGTTGATGCCCTACTGAAATCGCATTCAGTCCTGTAAGGCAGGCGAAACCGGTCTGGGGAGAGAGTCGTGGTGGATAGCATAGAAAAGCAGGACGTTTTCTTTAACTGTCTTTAAAGGGAGTAAAATATTTTTATTATACACCAAGACAGTAGGGAATTTTTCCTTTTGCTTTAACATACATAGCCACCCCGCTACAATTGATGCTCGTATTTACTGAATGCGATTTCAGTAGGGCATCAACGGCAGGATTTAATATCCTACCGCTGGACAACGAAACTTGTCTAATAAGAGGACGCTGGTTTCCTATGCTATTCACCACGACTCGATACAGCCTCACTGAGGAGTCCTGTAAGGCAGGCGAAACCGGTCTGGGGAGAGAGTCGTGGTGGATAGCATAGAAAAGCAGGACGTTTTCTTTTAACTGTCTTTAAAGGGAGTAAAATATTTTTATTATACACCAAGACAGTAGGGAATTTTTCCTTTTTGCTTTAACATACATAGCCACCCCGCTACAATTGATGCTCGTATTTACTGAATGCGATTTCAGTAGGGCATCAACGGCAGGATTTAATATCCTACCGCTGGACAACGAAACTTGTCTAATAAGAGGACGCTGGTTTCCTATGCTATTCACCACGACTCGATACAGCCTCACTGAGGAGTCCTGTAAGGCAGGCGAAACCGGTCTGGGGAGAGAGTCGTGGTGGATAGCATAGAAAAGCAGGACGTTTTCTTTTAACTGTCTTTAAAGGGAGTAAAATATTTTTATTATACACTAAGACAGTAGGGAATTTGCTATATATATATATATATATATATATATATATATATATATATATATATATATATATATATATATATATATATATATATATATATATATATATATATATATATAATATTTTCTATTAACTCTCTAAAACTTTTAATTAGGCAACTTACTTATTTCATATATTTTATTTAAGTAACTACAAACTTAAAAGGTTTTAAACAAAATGTTTACAGCTCCTAACAGTCTACTTGAAACACTCGCCTTCTCAACGAACCATCACCAATTAATCACACAACACACACTAATTATGTAATAAATACACTTAATTATGTCTATTTAAAAACTCTTTTCTTTAAAAAAGAAACTTAAATGCTAGAAAACCACGTAGAAAATAATTGCACAAAGCGGTCAAACAAAAGAAATTTTTCCTTATCTGTCAAAATCGTCCAATCTTCGGCTAAGCGGGAAATTTAAATTTGTCACCTTCGGTCGAAATTGGCCTAGCTAATTTTACCATGATTTTATTTTTATTCTCTCAAAAATACATATTAAACTTTTTTTGACTTAATTTTTATTTGCATGATTTGTAACAATAAAATGTTATAAAAAGGCCATTTCCTTTTAAATTATGTAAAAAAAAACATAAAATATTGTTGTTTAGCTGCCATTATAAATAAAACAGATCAAAAAAATTGCTTTAATGTTAGTTAAATACCAATGTTAATAATATGGTTTGAAAAGTATGAATATGCGTTGAAGGTTTGCCTTTAAAAATCAAATATTTATTTGCCTGCAACAAAAAGGCATGCTTTATTTAATTAGGATTGGTATGCCGCCATTTTTGTATGCTTGCTGGCAATTTACCTACATGTAAAATTTATTGGCAATTAAGTGTTTATTTAGGATTGACTTTTTAATGCGTATTAGATGTTGGCATAATATTGCCACCAATTGCCAATGCTTTACCATCAATGCCAATATGAAAAATGTATATTGACGGCTAATAGTATTTGCTGGGTGAGTAGTTGCCCTTTTAATTAAATTCTTTATTTACATTTCCTTTGATTGTAATCCACCATTAATCTTACTTAGCAAGTTTTTGGTTAGGTTCATTTACTAGCTGTTAGGGATTTTAACCGATTAACATTCCTAATAAATAATCACATCGCCATTTCAATAAAGATGCGACTTTGGAAAAGTGATAAGAAACTAAAGATTTACAAAGCCAGCCTTAAACAGCAAATATTGACGATTTTAGATTACGTAAAAGTTTCAGATAATAAAACTAAATGTACCGAAGTTAAATGCTAGGATGTCATTAACTTTTATAGCGATTTAAACACGAACAGCGTGTTCTTTTTTTAAATAAATTTTAAAGAATCTTAAACATTAAAAAATGTAATTTAAAATAACGCGTCTAATTTCGTTACGTTGTTTTAAAATTACCGAAAATGTTTATAGGTAAGTGGTGTTTGTTAAAATAAAAAAATTTCCGTGGCGGGAAAAAAATCACATTTTATCTTTGTTGACAGGTACTAAAATGTAACTTTTTATAAAATTAATTTTTTCGTGGGAAAAAAGTGAGTATTTTTACCCGGACATACATACAAGTAATTTAAGGTATATATTTAATTTTGGGATATATTATTACACAAAACTTACTTTCCCCATCCGATACTTTTTAACTATATAGTATTCAAAATTTCTAATTCAACAGCTGCCCAGTTTAAAACTTTGAATTTCACGTAATTTATTTTATAATTTTAATATATTTAAATATTATATTTTTCTAACATTATTGTCGTTTTTCCCGTCACAGGAAAAAAAGGTATATTATACAAGGAATATATTTTAGATATTAGCTCTCGATTTATTGTCTCTCATCACTTCGCAAGATGGACAGAGAGAGATAGAAAGTTTTTTTAACTTACCTTACAGCAGTATTTTTTATTAAAACACTTTGTATACGTCAAAATATTTTATGAACATGCCTATTTGAAAACACTACATTTTTTATTAAAGGCATTTTTTCATATCTTGTTTAATAACAGAAATATTGGTCTTTCTTGGATTGGGGTTGGAACTTTTATTATTTGTGCATTATTAACTGCCATAACTGTCAACTAGCAAGTAAGGAAATATTTTCTAATAGGTACCCAAATAACATACATATACGGGGTGTTTCTAAACAAATGCAAAAAATTTTAGGAGGTGATTCCTTGTTTAAAAAAAGGGTAGTTTGCTATATAAAATCAAAACTCAACTTTTAGGAAAATATCGCTGAAATATTTAACAAAAACCTTTTTAATGTCGTTGCTTAAAAAAAAATAAGCATTGTATTTAAACTACCAAGTAATATTAAATAAGGACATACTACAAATGCCTTCATAGATGACAGCAGAAAAGTAGTTTTTTTGTAAAATAAATTTCTTCGTCCTGGTTATGATTTACATTTTTTTTTTTTTTATTTGAAATTGGTAGGTTAAACGAAAAAATACACTGTTTAAGGCTCTTGCAGCCATCTTCTGCTAAACTTAAGTTTTTGGGCTATTCGGCCGTCGTTGTAGATTTTGTATCTTTGAAGGTTCGCCAGCGCGAGTGGTTGGCATCCTCAGAAGGTTCCTAGTAGTAGACTACTTGCGTACTACTGTGTACGTAATACATAGTCTACTTTCTGTCTACTACTACTACTCTCTGTCTCTAATTTTTTAGTCTACCTTCTGAGGATGCCAACCACTAGCGCTGGCGAAACGTCAAGGATACAAAATCTACAACGACGGCCGAATGCCCAAAAAACTAAAGTTTAGAAGAAAAAAATACAAAAGTTAAAAAAGTTTCGAAATAAATGAGTCTATCCAAATTTATATTTTTCGCGGTCATTGCGTAAGTGTCTCTTTAAATTTGGTTAGCAAGACGAAGGTGCAAAAATATGTGAAAAAGTGTATTTTTATTATAGCAATATTTTCGTAAAATTATTCTAGCGCTTTTTGTTATAGGATAAAAAATTAAACGGTATTTTTTCGCCATCTTTGTACCGCGATATCTCCCTAATGATTTTCTTTTTATCATATGTTTATAAAGCAAAGTACCCTTATTATAATTTTGGTAAATTTTAGTTTTGGCTTTGTTAAATATGGACTTTATTAGGATCTTAGTTTTTCTTATCTCTAAGATTTTCAGTTTTGCCTATTTTTTTTTTCGACGAGCATTTGAGGTATCTAATTTGGACTAATTAGTTGAAATATGTACAGACGCAACAAAATTTACAATATTATAAGAATTGAAAAAATATTCAGCAAGTTACAAGCAAAATATGTATATTTTAAAACCTTCCTTTTATTATAAATTTAAGTTCTTATAATGGACAAGATTTTAAAGTTGTTTTTCTATTTGTTACCCTCTGATGATTAAAGATATGTGTTTTTTAAAAGTATTTTTCAATTAATTTTAAAGGTTTTAAGTCCAAACACAAACAAATTACCAGTTTCTATCCGTTTTTGATAAGCTTCACTATGACGTAGGTCTGGCGTTAAGGGGCTCAGACTATTTACTTTTTAGGCGGCCATACTTCCAGCTGAATGAAACATTTAGGCATTTCGCAAGGAGCTAAACTTTTTAATAAGGAGAACTTGATTGATATTTGTCCGAAAATATATAGTATGTTGTGACGTCACCTTTTTTTATTTAACAAAATAAACCAATATAAAATAAAATCATTTTTCTTAAAAAACATAAAAAGGTATCGTACCGTTAATAACGATTTAAACGTAAACTCCATTTTAAAAAAATGTCAGGATCCGTGACTTCTGTTCACAGTTTTAAAATATTGTGTAACTGCACTACTAATACCTACTTGATTTAACTATTAACAGTAAAAACTAAACATACATATACAGAAGTTTTCCTTATTGCGGTAAGAAAATTAAAAGGCATATTTTTGAGCTAATTTTTTGAAAAAAGTTCGGGTTTTTAAATAATCTTTTAAATATGTTTTATCCAATTTTAATTAAATTTGGGTATGGTATTTGTTAAAATAGAAAGTTAATTTAGCCCTAGATTAATTTTAATTAGTTAAAGCAGTGGAAGCGTTGGGCGCATCTTGACTAATACTATTGACAAAAAAATGTACGCCACTGACTTTTTGACAACTTTTATACTTTTTGTCGGATAAACCACCTAGAAATACAACTTTTCGTTTTAAAATATTTTAAAGTAGCTTGCTTATTTTTCAGAAAAAAAACTAAAATCCATATAAAAAACATTTGGATTTTTTGGATCTTAAAAATTAAGTGTTCCTTTATTAGGAATTATGTAACCACAACAATAATTAAACAACACAACACCATTAATTAAATAATGTTTATATCCAGTCTAACAAATTTTACTAATAAATATGTTTTAGAAATTTTTAGATTTTTAAAAAGTTTAACACCTTGTATCTTGAAAACGAAATATTTAAGGACCCATGTTATTATAAACATTTTTTCATAAAAATTGCTTAGAATTACACATTTTAATTGTCTTACCGCAATTAGAAAACACCCTGTATAAAAGTCCAATGACTAAATAGCAAGAAAATAACATCAAAACCGCAAATACGTACTATTATAAACAAAGAATTACGGAAACGATTACGTCACAAAATTTAGTTAACATAGGCTTAAATGGGATCAAGCACTCCTTATTAAAAAGTTTATCTCCTTGGGTCTTTTGCACACAATTGACGGTTTTACAATTTGAATTGCAAAATATTTGTTTAAGAGTTGCATTTACATTTGGTTACAATCGAGTGCAACTGAATTTGTATCAGTTGATATGTGCGGACATACGTACTGCAGTCAATAGTGAAAGACGACATTTTTTTAATAATTATTATTTTACGGGCTCTCAAAACATCCCCAAAAATATGAATTTTTTGAAGAAAAACGTATTTTTCTTTCTTTCTGCAACATTATAAATTTTATAAAAAAATGTGTTAAGGTCTAACAAGAGCAGTTCTTAAGATTTATTTAGATAATTCTTTTATAAGAAAATGGTTTAAAATTCAAACTTAAAATTAAACCGTTATACCATAAAAAATTTACAGAAATAGTTTTTTCTTAAAAATAAGCAAATTTAAATATTTAAAAGTTATTTTTATTCCTAAACATTTTTTAATTATAGTTTTTGATCTTTTTAAAAATACCGGTACTTTGCTCCTAAGCAAAATGTAAATTTTTACCATATACCACTGTATTTCGTTAAAAATAAAATTGTAGCCTATTTTAATCTTGTAATTTCTTTTTCAGATTTTGTGAAGTTATGAATGCCTCAATTTTATTTCGATAAAAACCATGATAACGGACTTTAACGAAAACTTCACCTTTTCAAAATATTTTGAAAAGAATTTATCAGATGCAATTCAGAGAAACAGGAGAACGAATATTACATTTTTGATAAAATCTATATTAGGGTTATATTTATCTCTCTTTACACTGTTGTGTTCGGCCTATGTTTTTTTGGTAAGTTTATATTTTTTTATTCTTCTTTAGTCTGAACTTGTAAATGGTAAATACAGGGTTTTTATTTATATTTTGCCTTCAATTTCAATGATAAGGAAAAACGATAGAAAAATTTTCTGGTATAAAAGTTTTATAACTTTTTATTCATTATATTTTAATTATATCAAAAAAACAAACAAATTAACATCAAAACCTATGAAAAATAAAGGTTAACTTTTTTTAAATAACAAACCCTGTATATAATATTACCAGTTCAAAGATCTTTTAAAGAGCCTAACAGAAAAAACATATGTTATATGTCCATTTTTAATAGTTTTTAAAATATGACCAATTAAATCTAAAAACTAGTAGCGATGTATATTATACCTAACTGCGGCACTAAGCTGAAACTGTAGATATAATAAAAATTATATTAACAGATAATACATAGATAAAAATCCATAAAACTTTAAAAAAAAATCCTTAAAAAGATATTTTACCTATGCCTTTATTCTTTTTAAAAATTTTAACTTTAGATAACATAATTACTTACCTCTAACAATTTAAGGCAAAAAAAAATAAAAAAACACTTTAATTTAACCAGAAGTTTTTGTTTCTCATAAAAATAAGGGTTATTAATCATTTAAAAGTAAATTTTGATTTAACTTAATTAAAAACAAGCTTTCAAAATATGCATTTTTTAGAATTTTCATAGAAACCGACATAATAAGGGTGGGATCTTATTTATTACTGACACCTTGCATATCTTGTTTTACATGCATAATACCAATTACTAATAACTATTCTGGAAATTATGTCTATTCTTTTATTTTTTTTAATCATCACCAAAAAATGACCACAGAAGCGTGGAAAACCACAATAACGGGTGTTTCTTACAGGTGGTGCCCCCTTATAACTTTCGTACCTTTAAGAGCTGATTCCCACCTAGGGGTTTTATCCTGGGGTTTTCACTCCGGGTAAAAGTCTTTGCCTTTTGACGATTCATATCTGCGAGTAGGTAAGGGGTTTAAACTCGTACGTTTTTACCCGCCAAATAAGAACTGGTTCTAATTTTTCTCCTATGGGTGATGACTTTTTGACAAAATTCCCTACATGAATTAACGGTTGTGGTTCTGATTCAAATGTGCATGGAAATTATTTTATCCGTGTCGTTGAAAAAACCCCGAAATTCAGCTGATGGGTGACGACTGACAGTACGGGTCAGATCGTTAGCATCGTAAGCATCGACGTTTTTTGGGGTTATTTATTTAAATCGATGTATTGTGTCTGTGATTTCAAGCGTCCTAAATAAAATGTATCTATCGTCACTTTCCTCGATTGCGAAAAATGCCTGAAATTCAAGCATTTTCCCATTTTCCTCAGTTATACCACATGCTTCACTCATGTAAATAATTTAAAAAAATGCCTTGTTAGTTTATGTTGAACTTGTTAATTTCGTAAACACATTTAGAAGTGGTCCGAATTAATAATACTGCAAAACG
This sequence comes from Listronotus bonariensis, assembly GCA_014170235.1. Lineage (NCBI taxonomy): Eukaryota > Metazoa > Arthropoda > Insecta > Coleoptera > Curculionidae > Listronotus > Listronotus bonariensis. The sequence continues at coordinate 92,115 of JACEGR010001703.1, forward strand.
GCGCTGGTGCGCTCACTTAAAACGGACCGCGTGTTAGCAGTCTATACGTCGCACAGTGGCCGATTATTGTTAAAACGTGGCATAAATTAAAAGAAGATCAAAAATGTTGTTTTATCATTCCAAAAATTACAAACACACAAATTATAATCATTTTAAGTGGCAAAAGCTTTATTGATATCTTAATAAGTTTTATACAGGATGTTTCGAAACTTAGCATGAACGACAACCTATAACAGGATTCCATAGAATCCATACTATTGAGAATTTTAATTCCAAACAAAAACTATGTTATAGACTGCTATTTTAGCTACTTTTTAAAATTATTTTGAAGTATACAGGGTGAGCCAAAAAAACATGGCACACCAAAAACAGGTTCTTTTAAATGGGACACCCTGTCTATTTTTGCATTTTTCGAATCTACATAAAATTCTAAGCATTTTGGCTTGACATATTCCTATACCTAAAGTTAATAGTTTGGGAGTTATTAACAATTGAAAATCGGAATTTTTGAACTTTGACGATTTACCAAGCAAAAACAGTTGAACATAGAGCAAAACGACTTTCACTTTCCTATCTTAACATTTCAAGAGCTATCTAACGGAAATAAAAAGTGAAGGCGAAGTGAAGGTGAAGTGAAGGTAAATTAAAGGTTAAATTCACCTTCATTAACCTTCAAATCACCTTCACTTTTTAATATATTTAACCAACTAGTGACAATACAAAAATCGACCTTACTAACTGTCCAGAGTTATTAGTTTGTGGTTCATAAAATATTTAATGTATGTCTCGAAAATCAATAGTTTTTGAAATATTCCAACAAAATAAGTTTAAGTGTTTTTAACAAATCACCCTGTATCTCAGAAACAACTGAAATGTTTCATCGCGGTAAAAGCACTAGCAGCACTTGCCATTTCGGAAAAAGCAAAAGTGGCATCACCTAAACTAGACACCCTGTATAGGGTATTCTATTAAAAAAATTAATAATTTCTTACATTTTTTAAGCTACCTTGTATAAATTTAAAAATACATTGCAACCTCTGTGGATAACAATCCTACAACTTCTTAAATTAAATGTTTTTGTAGCTAGAAAAATAAAGAAGCTGGTGGAGTCTATAACGCTGCACTAATATTTTAAAGTTTATTAAAAAAAGCGCAAAAGTCGCAAAACTTTTCTTGGTAACCAGAAAACTAAACAGTTAGACAAGATAATGTGATACAAATTATAAGAGGGTCGTTAGCGGAACATAGAAAAATGCTTTTTAAAATGGCTACTTTGCTATAATTTTTATACACTTGATTAAATGTGTTAGTAAAATAGAAAACAAAATTTCAATAAATAAATAAAACACTATATACATACCTGACTAAACACTAATCCCACTAAACAGTAAAAAAATTCTACAAGAAATTTTTATTACAAGGAATCTTTATAAGACAATGTTTATCATTGAATAACGTTTACTGCATAGAAAACTTGGCTTAATTTAAAGATGGCGTGGAGATTAAAAACAAGTGAAAAATTCAGAATGGTCACAGCCAACTAATAAAATAGAATGTTAAGAAGTAGGCTATTGACAATTTACTTAATTTTTAAGATTTGATATTTCCCTTTTTTGCCACAATTTTACAAAAATCGACCATAGTGCGTCGTAAGTGCTGTGAGCACAATTTGGAACACGGCCTGGATTGCCATTTTAAAAAATAATATTTTTGGTAGCTGAAATGCAAAATAATGACATTTGAACACCTCACATTGTATTCAGAAAACCAAAATTGAATTTGGCTTTTAAACTAAATATTGTTTTTTCTTTTGTTATACAGGGTGGCTGAGAAATTTAAGAAATTTTGGATATAAATTCAACAATGAAAAGTAAGAAAAAAACTTTATATGAATATATATATTGTCCTAAGCATCAAGTTTTTGAACTACAGGGTGTTAAACATTAAAAAAAAATGTATTTTTATTGTAACTTTTATACCAATTTTAATAATAAAAAATTCGAGAAACGTCTTTTATGCACCAAAAGACATTTTGTTGCATACAAGAAAGAAAATAATTTTCACCAGTGTCGTTTATAAAGGGTTTAAGGTAAATATTTTTAGGAAAAAAATGGTACGACACTGCACTTTTCTAAATTAAAGATTTAAGATTTTTTTTCTTGTAAGTCAAAAATGTTTTTGGTGCATTTTTCAAATTTTTTAACAATATGTTAATTGGTATAAAAGTTATTATAAAAAAACAATATATTTTATTAAATTTTAACACCCCGTAGTTCAAAAACTAAAACGTTGAATTTATATCCGAAGTTTCTTGGATACCTCGGCGGCCACCCTGTATAAGTCAAGGTAGGTAGCACTTTCTTGATCAAAATTTTAAATTAGTTAATGGTACTTATTAAATAATTTTATTTATTTATTGTTAGCATATTCTATTTTATTTATTTTTTATTCAAAAACACCTATTATTCTTTTTGGAATTATAGCAGAATATTCAAGGCAAAGATAAAAAGACGAGAGTTTTAGTTTACTTGATGTCAAACTAACTTTTATTTTCAAAACTGGTTTTACTATTATTTTAAATACAAGGTTAATAAAAACTAAAATCTCAACAGCCCCTCTATTTAAAATAAACTAAACCTTGCTTCTTCGCACACATTTTGGTCTTGACCTTGTGTTTTACGATGTTGCCACTTGCATCCTTTTTTGTTTTGAATACCAATTTGTTATTTAAAGGCTTTCTGTCACCAGAATATTCTACTAACTCCCACGTTGGATTGTCAAGCAGAGCAGAATATTCTTCCTTCATGGCTGCATGCCATAGGTCACTGTCAGGTCTGCTAAGAGCTTCTTCAATGGTCACTGGATCTGCCTCATCAACCATAGTTACAAAACTGACATCATAGTCTTCTAAACTTCTCGGAGCTCTTCTTTCTCTCTTACTTCTGCGTAAAGTTTGTGTAATTTGGTTTAATGAAAATGGTTGAATCAAATCGGGAGAGTCAAAATCTGTTTTGGGCAGATCATCATGGTCAAAATCGGGTGTTTGAAAATCAGGTTCTATCTGAGGAATAACTTCGTCTAACGCAGTTTCAGGCGCACTCGTGAGAGTCGACGATGCTTCTCCTTGAACTTCTATAACGCTTATACTAGGTTCAGCTGTTACTGCTACTTCAAATTGTTCTTCTGGAAATGTAAAAAAATGTTTTTCATTTTTTTTTTTGATCTTTTCTAACAGTAAACTGCCTTTTTCGTTTTCAAAAATGTCACATCTCTAGCAATAAGTACTTCTTTCTTTATAAGGTCAAATAGTCGATAAGCTTTGCTTTCTGTGCTATAACCAATCATAATACATGGCATTGTTTTTCTGTCCAACTTTTTGCGATTTTCTTTTGGAATGTGAGTATGTGCTTTACAACCAAAAATACGGAGCCCCTCTAGCTTGGGCTTTACCCCACTCCATGCTTCTTCTGGCGTTTTTCATCCAAACATTTCGTCGGTGATCGCTTTAGAAGATACACAGCCGTGTTCGCTGCTTCTGCCAAAAAAATGTTGGGTAATTCTGAATCGATTAACATGCATCTGGCTTTCTCAATAATTGTCTGGTTCAAACGCTCAGCTTTTCCATTCTGTTCTGCTGTGTACGGTACTGTCCGCTGATGTATGATACCATTGCTTCTCAAAAAATTTTCAAACGGTTTATTAACGTATTCACGACCATTATCAGTACGTAAGATGCTGCTGCGAATCATAAATTTTACAACCTGTAGATTTGAAAACAACTGAAAGATTTCTTTTAACCATTTGACTCACCGATAGTAAGTTGACCTTTAAGTCTGGAACGTAGACTGTGTTCTGAGCCTCAAGAAAAACTGTATCAGAAACTGGTAATTTTACTGTACCAATTTTAGGTGCTGACATAAACTGGTTATTTGCAGTGCTTATCTGATACTCATTTGTGTTTTTGACATTTTCAAGCATATTAACATCATTGGCCATATGAATGCTTGCTGCGGAGTCAATAAACCACGTATTTTTAGCGTTTTTACTGCTTGAAGATACTAATAACGCAGAATAACATGCCATACCTTTATTATCATTGTGCTTATCACAATCCTTGGCAAAATGTCCGTATTTGTTACATTGGAAACAACGTACTGACTTACTATTTCGGCTTTTAACATTTGTATTTTCGTTTGAATGGTTCGGATGGTTTTTCTTAAATTTTCTACTGTAGTACGCTTCTTGCTTTGTCCCTTCTGGTTTGACATCCTGAAGTAATTTCAATTTGATGCTGTCACCTGTCACTGCAACACCACTGCTCTCGATTCCCATGATCATCGGTCGGTATTCATCTGGTAAACCAGCAAGAAGAATCACACCAATCCATTCTTCACTAACGGTGAATCCGATTTCAGAGAGTTTGTGTGCGGTACTGATTATTTTATTGACATACTCCTCAACTGAGTCTTCTAACTTGGTGGTAATTAATGTACGTAAAAGTCCTACCTTCCTGGTCAGTCCTTTGTCCTCAAAAGCTTTGATCAAGTTATCCCAAACTTCTTTTGCAGTTTTGGCTGACTGGACATGCACGTAATTAACCGTTTCCAGGAGTAAAATAATCTTACTTTTTGCTTTCGATACCTTCTTTTCATCCGTTTCGGTGCCCAATACACAGTTCCAAAGTTCTTCATGTTCCAAATAAGTTTTTACCGTGAATTTCCATGAATCAAAATTTTCTCTTTCCTTCAATTTTTCTATGGACGGAATTCCGGTCGACATGATGACTTACTAGCGTTACTCTGGGCCCATAACCTTTTGGAATTATAGCAGAATATTCAAGGCAAAGATAAAAAGACGAGAGTTTTAATTTACTTGATGTCAAACTGACTTTTATTTTCAGAACTGGTTTTACTATTATTTTAAATACAAGGTTACTAAAAACTAAAATCTCAACAATTCTGTTATATTTACTGAAATTTTCAACCAAGCAACACATTTTTCAAAAGTTTGGTTTTTAACTTCTGAACCCTTAACTTGTAATTTAAAAGTGGCAGTTATTTGCGATTAAACCGAAAGTAATAAAAAAAGTGAATAGATTAATTAATCCACACCTATGTCATATAAGGATATACTAAATTTTATATTTCTATCGTAAAAACAGAGACAACAATGAGACGAGTAACTGGTCCTAACAATTTGTCCATTGTATTCATCCCTTTCTGGTTTAATGCAAGTTCCAATAAATATGTCTTTGTCTTTCATCATGGCAGGCTATCGGAGATGGAGCAATCATCGCTTCGCCCTAGTTGCCAAGTTGTTTACAATTTCTGAATGTAAACTTTAATGTCCTTTTTGGCTCGCATCTAATTAAGAGAAGGAAAATATACCATAAAGCGAATATTTTTAACTTGACAACGTTGCCGCAGGCAGTCACGCCGAAATGTTATTCGATATTTGTGTTTGATATTTTTCAATGGCCGATTTGTTTGGACAGTTTGTTTACATTTTCTGTGATTTATTGTGTGTTTCGTGGTTTTTTACCTTTAATTGGGCTTTGAATATTGACTTTTATTAGTGATCACAGTGTATATATTAAATTTGTGCTTTTCAACAGATAATTTAAGGTAATATTGACATGGTTATCTGTGAAAAAAATCTTTATAAAAACTAAATAAATGACATTTTTAATTAGGTATGTGTAATTATTGAACTAAACCTCAATATTTTATATTAATAGGAAACAAGTACCTTACATTAAGGGCAAAAATAGCACAGCTATATAATTTGAATTTGGCGGGCAAACGATAAAGTCGACTCACACGCCATCTGCGTTTACCTTCCTTGAAGACAGACAAGGAAGGCCCAGCAGCTATCTCTCTCTTGGATAATTTATTTACATTTAGTTGCTCGTCTCATTCTTGCCTCTGGTAAAAAATAAAAGTTATAAGGGGAACTACCAGTGAGAAAAATCCAATATATGTATCTTGCCTTGTAAAAAGAAAAACCAGACATTCCAGTATGCATATTAAAGAATTTTTAAAACAAAACGTAAATGTATTCTCCAAATGCCGCATAACAGAAAAAAATTAAACATTCATTAAAACAGTTTTAAGCCTTTTTTCAAGTCGCTTTTATCTTCTGTGACATTTAATTCAAGCAATTTAAAAAGACGCTTATTTAAGTATGGTAGACTGTTTTTTTAATATCTGCGGCTTCAGTTAGATTTATTATACTTACATAGGTTTTATTAGTCATTTAGCAAATTATTACCCGTTTTATTTTAAAAAAAAAACCTTATTCAAATAAAGATATATTGTTAAAATAAAAATTTTGTCCACCTACAAAAAAAAAAACAGAAATGCTTTTTATATTCATGTGTTGTGCTTTCTTTTTTATTCGTTAAATTTTAAAAGCTTTACAAAATAACCAAGACAAAAGAAATGTAAAAACACATTAACAATTTTTAGTGGTTCGATTTCAAAAGCGATAAATTTTTATTATTTTTTTTTCACGTAAACTATACAATAAAGACTCTATCAATATATTTTTGATATACAACATCTATTCTACCGAAAAATAAATTTAAATAAAAGAAAAATTCAAGATCTTTATTATTTATTAAACACTAAACACTGGCATTGACATATACTAACTTTTAAAGTAATTTTTCAGAAAGTTGCGGCAACTCCGATTTTGACAAATTTTGGTAAACGGAAGTTTTTGAAGCGCTGATCACGAATCAATAGATTTTTTGCCGAAAACGTTTCGTTCTTGCGATATTTATCATTAAAGTTGAACTTTAAACTTATCCTATTTTTATAAAATTTCTCCTTCTTTTACACACAATTCTTGATTTAAGGCTAAAGTGGCATACAATATTTGATTTTCACCTTTTTAAACCCCGTTTTCCACGTATTATACATTATTTTTGCATTAAATTGCATAAGCTTTACTTTTAATCTCCTTTAAACGCAACAAGCGACTTGCTGCTCTTAAACTTTTTACTGATTCACTCTGAAAAGTATTTCACTTATGGCAGGTCTAGGACATAATTTTAAAGCAGAAAACCTTTTTTGTTCTTTAAAATTGTGACTGACTAAAAAGTATTTCATGGCACGCGTAGGTAATAATTTTACATTTTTCTCGAAAAATTGCAATTAATTCGAAAAGGGTTGCCATCCCTGTTATACAGGGTGTCCAGTAACTGTACCGACCAATTAAAAGGGCTGATTTTACAATAAGAAAAATAAGAAAAACCGTCATATGAACATATGTCCCAAACGTCTTGGTTTAGGAAGTGTTAAAAATGTAAGAAGGAAAAGAAAATTATAATACCTTTTATACCAATTTAGATATTTTTAAAAAATTTGGAGGTGGTCTTTTAGGCATAGAGGAAATTTTCGGCATACAAGAAAAAAGTAATTTTTACCAGTGTCCTCCATTAGGGGTTACATATTTTTTAGAAAAAAATGGTACGCTACCTTATTTTTATAGGACAAATATAAATAAAATTTAGTTTGGAACAAAAGATCCCTTGACTTTTTTATTTGATGTACGGTTTTCGCGCAAATAAACAATTTCTTGGTATAATCATTTCGTATCACTAATATTTAAATCCACAATAAAAAATCACCTTGATTTTATTTTTGAGATAGAGATTTGAACATGCCAAGAAATGGTTTCTAGTTATTTACGTAAAAACTGTACATTAAATAAAAAAGTTAAGAAAATCAAATTTGTTTCAAACCAATTAGAAATATTAGAAAAATATTTCTATATTAGAAAAAGTGCAGTGGTGTATAATATTTTTTATATATATATATATATATATATATATATATATATATATATATATATATATATATATATATATTTAAATCTTAACACCCCGGCAACTAAGACGTTTTGGACATAGTTTATGTAATGTTTTTTTATTATTATTTTCGTTGTAGAAACACTCCTTAAAGCTTATCGGTTAAATTACTGGACATCCTGTACACTAAATGTCAATAAATTAATTGGCTTATTTGTAACACAAAGTTTCTTAGATAACTTTAAGAAATGTATATTTACCTTTTAACACCAATTTTTGAAAACAAATAAATAGATGTAAAGATATAATAATTAAAGAAAACGAAATTGCTGGATTTTATGTATGTCCCAAGCAGCATTTTTAGTCACCTTTACGTTCCGGCGACTTTGGTTGAGATCTTAAAGTTGTAATTACTAGATATTCTATTACGTGCCTGTGACCAAAATGGGAAACATTTTAACGGTATTAAATACGTAAGGGCGACTACCTGGCGACTATTACCGCTACGGCGCGCTCACGTTCAAAGTCTTTGCCAGTTAGTGGGTAGTATCGGCGACTTTTCTGTTCACTTTAAGGTGACTCCTATCCTCAACGTCGAAATTAAGTTATAGATATTTCAAACTCTAAAATCGCAATTACTACAACACGGCTTCGTGGTTTCAAAGTCTAGTTTAAGTTCCAAATGTCACTATTAAGTTCCATTTGAAACTATAATTTGCGTAAGTGATTTTCAGTGTCGTTTGTTGTATCAATTTCGTACTTACTTCCACTATTAGTACAGAAAAATGTCTTGTGTTTAAAATTAAATAATAAACCAAAGCATTTAAGCGTTGAAAAGCTACTAAATGTAGTTTCTAGTAAGTATTTTTGTTACTATAGAAGTATCAGTAACTATAAAGTATTTTTTTCACTAATTTTAACTTTCTAGTAATTTTAAAACGGAGTAAAAAGTAAAGTCTACTATACAGTAGCTCTCTAAAGTAGCGGGACAGTTAAGTTTACCTCAAATCTTACTACAAAGATCCATAACTTTCAAAGTACTTCGTAAGACGCAAATACGTAGTAAGTACTTTCACCGCTACTATATTGTTATCAAAACTTTAACGTAATAAAGAAGTAACGCAACGAAGTAATTGCGACCAATAAATATAACTTTAAAGTTAACGCGACTTTAAAGTAATTTTGCTTAGTAACAACTCCGTTCCAGGTACCTACTTCAGAAACTATCTAAATGTACTAAAACTATAAAGTTCCATACTGTAGTAAAAATTACTATGTGATTACTAAAAATTTGTAAATTAAAGTAATAAATACTGTTAGGTCGCGTTTATAGTGATAATTTCGTTATATCTACTTATTTAAAGTTTCCCTCTCAGTAGGCGGACTTTTGATGCTGCTTGTGTTATATTATTACAAATAGACGAAAAAAAAATGGATTTTTTTCTACCATAAATATATTGTTCCCAAAGTAACCGTAAAATTTTGGCAATTTTAATTTTATTTTTATATATTAGGTTATAAATAACCAAAATGATATAGCTTTAAATTCTTGAGTTTCCGGAGAAAGTGCAATAACTTTTTCTCTTGTTTTTATTTTAGTGATGGCTTGGTGCTTTTTTATTAGGAATAGGGAACGATACATAAAATTTTGTCCGCTTTATTTACCCCAACAAATAATAAATCCAAAATACCACTAAATTTTTTTCTTTTATTACAGGAAATCTTCTAGTAATACTCGTAGTAACTTTAAGCCGAAGACTAAGGACTACAACAAACTTTTTCTGGCAAACTTGGCTTTTGCAGACTTTTGTGTCGCAATATTTTGCGTGTATCAAAATCTTCTTATTTACATCGTAGAAAGGTTTGTATAAGTTTTTAAAGAATAAATTTTAAAAATTTAACCTTTAATTTTTAATAAATCATAAAGTTCAATAATATTTTTTTAATATCTATCGTTATAAAAACACAACATTACTTATTACAAAACTTATTTAAATAGACATGTATTTAAGTTTTTGGTAGTGTACAGGGTGTTCCATATAAACAGCGAACGGCGGATACCTGGAAAACGGCACATTCAAAAAAATATTTCAAGAAAAGTTGTTTGAAATAAATGGACAAATTTAATAGTATTACTAGTTTGTGACCTTGACTACAGCTTTAAGGTCAGGTCCATATCAACTTTGTTTTTAAACGGAAGCCCCAATTTTTTTTGTTTACTATCCTAAACTACGTTACAAAAATGAGCAACTTTTACTAGAAATAAAATTTATCCGATTTTATTTTTAAAAGATAAATAACAAAATATATTTTAAAAACCAACTTTTTATAAATTTTTAAGTTCAAAAACAAGTAAAATCGATTACTATTTTATTTTTGTAAAAATGTATTACTTAACAATAATAAACGTTTTTTAATATGTTGGTTGAAAACAAAGTTATACAGTGTGTCTAATAAAGTTGGAACCATATAAAAAGCTTTTTAAATATTCATTTTACCAAGAAATGGTATTCTTTATAAAAGTTTTGCATGATCTAAAAACTAAAATACTCTTATCAGATATCAAATTGTGTTAGTCATATACGAGCTCTGGCCAAAAATAAAATTTTTGCTTAAGAGTAAACTACCTGTATTTTTGCTAATATCGAAAATTGTTATAAAGATAAGAGGTTTAAAATAAAAAATTAATTCTAAATATGCAGTTTTGTTTATTTACAATTTCTTTTGTTTTTTTGTCTTTCTTTGATAATTAAGAAAATTTAAATTTCTTTATTAGTGCATTGTACATTCTACATTCTACATTCTACATTCTACTTTGGTAACAGTAAATTTAAAAAGTTTATTTTAAATCTCTCTATAAAACCCTATTTTATAAAATATGTTACATTAATGTACAAACCTATTTCATGTACAATGTACAAATATTTATAAACCTTACCACTTTCGATTTAACAAAAAAAAATTTATTAAAAAATATTTATGTAAATAAGATAAATTGCCTATTTTAAAACATTGTTTAATTCACGTCTTTTCCTTATACCAATTTTTGATACTAGCAAAAATACAGGTATTTTACTCTTAAGTAAAAATTTCATTTTTGCCAGACCTCGTAGATGACTGGTACAATATCTGATATCTGATGGTTGCTTTTAGGTTTTGAACCATGCAGAACTTTTTATAAGGAATAACTTTTTTTTCGTAAAATAAATAATAAAAATGTTTTCCATATGGTTTCAACTCTTTAGACACGCTGTATAAACCAGCCGTTTAAACGAGTAAAATAAAAAATAAGAAACTTATTTTCAATACATTTTAAAAGAAAATGTTTTAGTAAAATTTATTTTAACGAAGCAAATTCAAATTTAAACAGAATATTAAAAAAATGTTTATTGATGTTAAAAAACAATCATTTTATTAAAATAAACATAACATTAATTAGAAATAGGTTACTATAATTTATTTTGCTACATAACTTTTAAAATTAAAATCAGAATAAAAAGTTGTATATAAAAGTTGCTTATTTTTGTACGTAGAATAAGATTCTACACAAAATTAGGAAACAAAGTTTATATGGATATGACCTTGAAATTATAGTCAAGATTTGAAACTAGGGACAGCATTAAATTTACCTCTTTATTTTAAACAATTTTTACCTAAAACATTTCTTCTAACTTGCGCTGGTTTCCGGTTATTCGCCTGGCTCAGGTTAAATGGACCACCCTGTATTTAGTAACCGTTGGTTTATAATGTAACTTATTTGGGCTAAAGTACATTTTTAAGATTGCCTAATTTAAGATGTTTAATTAGCCTTTGTTTTAAGGCAAAATACCTTCAAACTAGCTCAATGTCAGTCAGGGCACGTGGGTCGTGGGTTGAGTAACTTAAACATTCCTTTAACTCCTGTATCAGTACCAGAAATAAATAGATAATAATTTGTTAGCCCTCCTAATATAGTTTACCACAAAAAAGGTACTTATACATGGGCGCCACCTGAAGTTATAAAAGTGGTGGTAAACTAGGAAGGGTAGTTCCTAAAGGTGAACTAAAACAAAAAAACAGATTCCAACACAAAATAATAAAGGAAACGTATGAAATATGAGTGTTCTTTATTTAAGAGCAATTTAATATTGGTTAAAAAAGGGTGGGTGTTAATCAGCAAAAAAAACATATAAAGTCTAGCGCTTAACGTTTGCAAATGTTATTACACCGCTTTACAAATATAACCAATTTAAATCAAAATCTTAAGTATCTAGGTTAATGTAGTGTACTATTTTGTTTACGATGTAATATGTTGTTTTAGACGATTCAATATTTACTTTAACTATTTACTTTAAAAGGTTTTTATATGTATACTCAAACTTATCTGAAATCCTCTTTAAAAGGTCCACTGGATGTTGGTGTGAGATTCTCACTGGTTACAGGCTGGGACCTACAACTCGGGATTCAGATAAGTGGCATTCACTGGTATATCATAAAAGGGGGCAGCTCGTACGGTAGGTTATGGCATGCCTCACAATAAACAGGCAACTTGAATCTGGCTTCCTTAAGCGTAAGGAACAGATAAGAATGAAAGATGAATGAAAGGAGGAATCAAAGAAGAATCAAAGATGAAGGATGAAACCGGGCTTATCTAAAATAAGATCAAATTATTAAAATTAATTCAAAGACAACGTGTTTTTGAGGTTAAGTTTCGACATTCCAAGAAAAAGGTGAATTATGCAAAAATACTAACATAAAATATAAGTATAGAAAAAAACATACCTTTTAGGCTAAAGATGGACAAGGATTCGTGATTTTTAACAGAGATAATTCAAAATTTTTATAAAATCACAAAATTGCCTTCTACTCGTCGCACCGGTTAGGCAGAAAGTCTCATTTTTAAGTCTGTCAATGTCCGACCAAGATTTGACATTTGTGTAACCATTCAGGCGTATTTCGGCGATTTAACTCTGGGACGTACTCGAAATCAGACGGTTACCACAGGCCAAAGATTTAAAGATACATGTGAAATGTCGCTGCTTCCATCAAAACCATGGACTCGAGAAAGATTCATATACCACAAAAATATTAACCGGTCACAAAAATCTCATTTGTAAAGCATAACACTAACAGCTAGCGAAGCCTCCAGTAAGTATATGCTCGAACAACAAAACCATGTTACAGCGCCCTCTAATGGAACGCTTTTCAGGCTCACAGGGGTGGTGGAGCGGTTCTAGGCCACATGAACCTTTTAGCTTAGATAAGTCACTGCGCACTAGACGGCGCTAGGGGTACCAAATAAAACAAAATAATACGTAGTACGTACTGTTGTAATTAAATTCGCAAACTGCACTGTTACAGGTTTTTAGGCACTTCAGAGTATGGTATAAACTTAACTTAAATGTCTTTTGCACGTAAACCTTAAACAACAATCCTAATAATACAAAGACCTATTTTTTTGTTTATAAGAAAAAAGTTTTTATGAAGTTATAAAACCAGACTTTCGAATGAAAAATACCGAACATATTTTTTATTAATTTATACACTTTGCGTCAAAACCTATCAGTGGCAAAAGGTTAAAAGTACCTATATTTTTGGTTATTTTTCAAACTGTTATAAATAAGAAAAGTTGTTTTAAATTAGAAATAGTTAAAACCTATAAGGTAATTTACCTTATTAAAGTGCCTAATGTATTAAGTTTAAATTTTAATTGTAGCAGCGATCAAAATTTAAAAAAGTTTTTTCTTGTAAACAAAGAAGTTTGCATATTTAAACACTATTTTTAGGTTCTTATAGTATATTACATAACAAGTGTCGAAAGTGATATATATTGTCCACCCCACCCCCAAAAAAAGGTAATTATGGCTGTAAATAAAATAGAATGCAAACCTCATTAAAAAGTTTTATTACTATCTCAAGAATTGACAAACCATCTGTTTCTCTTGTCAGAAATGAAACACTTTTCACCTTAAACTTTTTTTTTAATTTAACAAAAAAGTTATTCTTTATAAAAAGTTCTCATGCCACAAAAGCTAAAAGTTAATCATCAGATAATAAAATGTATTATAATATGGGCAAATTGAATTTAGAGGTAGAACAAATTATGAAAAAATGGCCGCCATATTGTTTTTTTTTATTTTTATTTCATGGAATAACTTGCTATTTTTACAATTACAAAAAATAACAAAAACACGTTATTTTTATAACCTAATACAGGGTGTTCCGAAATTCATGCATCAAATTTCCATGGTATGTTCTACGTCGAAAATAGGCTTTTGTTTACTTTACAAACATATTATGTCCAAAAACGCTTCCTATTAGATATACAGGGTGTTACAATTCTAAAAAATATTTTTTTTATTATTTTTTAACCGCTCATAATATTTAATTTGTACTTGATATATTGCTAAACAGCAACAAAGGACATTTTAATTTGTGTAAAATATTTAAAGAAAAATCCAGTGGCGTCTGTACCTTATTTGTATGGACTAATTTTTAAGGAAAAAATGGTGCGACGCTGTTTTTTTTAATAATTTTTAAAATTCCTATTGCAACAAATTTAATTTTTTGACTTTTTCCCGAACGTTGCGATATTTCTAACAAAAAAATTAAAACTACTTTGATGCATGACGAATTTGCAAAAATAATGACAAAAATGATAAATTTAAAACCTAAAATATTAAATGATTTATAGGAAGTTTGCATTAACAAATTGGTCTTGCATCAAAGTGGTTTTTATTTTTTTTTTGTATGAAAACTTTGCATTGTTCGGGAGAAAGTCAGGAGATCAAATTTGTTTCAAGTTCAATGAGAATTTTAAAAATAAATTTTATTTTAGAAGAAAGCAGTGCAGCACAAGTTTTTCTTTAAAAATTTTCTACAGAAATATGGTACAGACGTCACTAAAACTTTTTTATACAATTTTAAATAAATATCTAGAGAGGTTTAAAAATCATAATAAAAAAAATATTGCTTTTTATAATTTTAACACCCTGTTTCTATAAAATAAAGCGTTTCCGGACATATGTTAATAAAGGAAACTAGGACTTATTTTCGACGTGGAATATGCCATTTAAATTTAATGCATAAATTATGAAATATGATACCCAATACCGCTAGGACAAAAATCCGTAATTACCCAAAATTCATTTAGACAGTGCTAAATTTAATGCTGCTTCTATTGTTTAAACTACATTGTTCTATTTGATAGGAGAGAATTTATCCTTTAGGACCAACAACCTTCAACGGGCCTTTATGTCTTTACTACTGATTTGTCCTTTATTCGCGACCCTTTCATTTGCGACTTTTAAGGAAAGTTTTAATTATACTTAGAATAAACCTTGAAACTATAGATAATTAAAATTAAGCTATCGTGTTTTCTAAATATTTTTATAATTTGTGAAATAAATGCAATTAAAAATTTAAAAAGATTTAAATCAAATTTTCTTGCTAAACGCATTCTTCGAAGTGGTTCAAACCGTATTCGAAAATGACAATATAAGTAAATATTGGAATCGAGAAAATCTAGGTTTTTAAACCGTTGCGTCACAGGCCAATAAGCTTTTAGGTTATGATTAATATTTTTATTTTTAGGGTTAATAGGTACTTTAGTTTACATCGGATATACAATTTTTCACTTGCCGTTTAGATTCATGTTAAAAGTTTACAAAAATGACCGAAACAAAGTTTTTAATGAGTTCAATGCATATGCCCGCCTGACAAGGATAACTATGTTGTTTTTAAACCATTGTCCGGTATGTATTTAAACAGGGTTAAATACGTACCGTATATGACGTCACTGTTTAGCAAGAAAATGGAATGTTTTTAAAATATTTTGAACCGTATTAACAACAAAAAATGGCTTTATTCTACAATTTGTGCTAAGTGTTTTGGTAGTTGACATCTTAGATTCCGTAAACAATTCTACCATGAAGCAAAACGTGCAAAGTCGGATTTGTTATGCCTGCAGTTTAAGTGAATGCTTCTGTTATTTTATAAAAATAAAGTTTTTATAAACCTATGACCAGAGTTGCTTCCTAACTGAGTTACAGGGCGTTAATTTTTTTTTAATATTTTTGATATCTGCTTAGGCCAAAATGAATAATATTTGGTACATTTACTTAAAGCAATTAGGCGCCTATTTAGCTTTAACCAGAATATTATTATTGGGTCCAGTCTTGTAATGGGCAAAACTGTGTCCTGTACGCGCACTTGGCACATTTATATTTGCCGAATACGCGAAATTGGCAATCATCGAATTAAACGCAGACTATACAGTAAAAAGCGCAGGAACCGATAAATAAAACTGTCACATTGAGATGGTAATGCTTTGTTGTGGTTAGTTATATCTTTTGTTTTTCAATTTTTCGTTTTATTAAGAAATTAAAAACAAAAATAACTAACTGGTCATGCTTTGTTCTGGTTAGTTATATCTTTTTTTTTAATTTTTCGTTTTATTAAGAAATTAAAAACAAAAATAACTAACTAGCACTAACCATGCCCCCCCAATGTGACAGTTTTGCATGACCGTCTGTGGTGCTTCCAATCAATTGTAAACATTTAACAAGTTTATATATTTTATTTACGTTTGCAAAACGATTTAATTTTTTTATTTAAATATGTATAAAATACATATTTAATAAGTTGGTAATAAAATGAAACAACCATTGTGCCTATTTCGTGAAATAGACAATTTTAACTAAAATATTTGCCTATTACAAGAAATCGGCAACTCTACTGCTTATTTCACGAATTAAGCAATTTTGTCTAACACATGAAATTTGCAATAACACAAATTTAGCGTAACATATATATTTTTAAGTTAATTTAATAACAATGAACAAAGTGTCGCTTCAGAAAAATTAAACCGCTTCGCATCGCGTTTTCTCTACAGGAGACGAAATTTATTGCAGACTTTTAGAAGTTATGATCCTGCTACTTTTTAATTAAATTTATTATGAAATGCTAAAAAGGGGGTTAGTACTACTTAATATTAATACTAAAGGCATATAAAGCCCCAATATGTATAAAACTTAAAATTCCCCTTTTGCTTTTAAGCTATACAACAAAGTTTACTCAGGGCCGTGCCTACCAGGTGGTGCAAGTGGTGTATATAAAGCTAAAAAAATGCTTACACGAGAGAATACTAAAACATAAAACATAAAAAAATTATGGAAACAATAAATTATACACTTTAGAAATATCATTTGCCTAACTTCAACTATTACTAATAAGATCAAAATCATTAATGATTATGTGGTAATTATAACCATGATTTTTAATTAGTATGTTCCACCGATTTTCGCCAATACTCTTTTATGTAATATATGTACCTTTAACTGTTTTTTAAACACTTTATATCTGAAAACAACTTTTCCTAATTGTAAGTTAATATTTTCTACAATAATAATAATAATTTCCTAAAAATCACACGTTGACTTATTAAATTTGAAAGTTTACACAAATATCTTTACTTAAGTGTTATTTATAAAGAGAACCTTTATTTAATTTTGATAAAGCGCCAATTTCTTAAATACATCGTTACTTAAAAGCATTCTTTTAAACCGTTGTATTTAAGTCTGTAATTTAAAAACAGTAACCCTTGTTTCCATTTTTACAGATCACTTAAATCATAAGTCATTGGCTTTTTCACTGTGCATTCTTTTTCTTTTTTCGAATAAGATCGCACTTTTGTTATGTACCTATATGACCTATAACTTTTGCACCATTCTTAAACTAACTTAAAGAGCTTTGGCTACTTATTTTACCATAAATACAGAACATCCTTCATCTTTTTTGTTCTCGAAATAAATATTAAGACTTAAAACTATTTTTTTGGCTTGGAGATAAAGAAATTTACAGAAAGACTGTTTATATTATTATAATTTTATATTTAAACTATCAAACTGAAATTATTAGTCATCCAATAAATAAAAACCTGTTATTATAATGATTGTTATTTAGACACTAATATTTATTATTGTATCTTTTTTTGTATGTAAATCCTGCACATACCTGTCTCATTTATCTTATACGTTGCATAAAATGTAGTAATAAACAAGTTAAAATAGAATGTGACTACAAAAGTTTTTCTTAGATTAATTAATACACCCGCACGATAAGAGCAATGTCGACTATACTAACCTTTACAGTGATAAAAAATTTGTTATTGTTTGTTAACCAATTTCCAGTCTTTCTTAAGTCAAAGTTTTCTTGCTAACCGGATTCGTCTCCAGTGATTCAAGCCGTATTTGAAAATGACAATAAAAATATGAATATCAAGAAAATGTAGGTTTTTAAAACGTTGCGTCACAGCCCAATAATTTTTTGATTATGACTATGATTTTTATTTTTAGGGTTAATATGTACTTTAGTTTACACTCAATATAAAAATTTTTCACTTGCCATGTAAAAAGTTTACAAGAAATAACCGAAACAACATTTTTAATGTGTAGATGCATACGCCCGCCCGACAGAGATAAGTATATTGTTTTAAAAATACGCGACGTATATGACGTCACCGTTTAGCAAGAAAATGTAATGTTTTTAAAATGTTTTGTACCGTATTAACAACAAAAAATGGCTTTAGTCTCGGTTTCTATTTTGTTTTTTTTTTTATCTTTTGACATCATACGAAGGCATATGCCTAAATACCAGAGTACCGTGGGTGCCAAGTTATTAGATGTTTAACCCATCGTTCCCCCTGTTCCGTCAACGTTGTCCAAGCACTGAAACATGCAGTTATGCATTTCACAGTACCTTTTAGACAACGCGGTAGTGCCACCACGGTCGTTATTTTTAAATAACTACTACCTAAATCTGTCTCCCCCGCTGGGAATCGAACCGTCGACCTCTGGCTTCGAAGATCAAAGCTCTGTCCACTACGCCACGGAGGAGACAACTGTTACTGACCCTTACACTGTGACAAACAATTTTTAGATTGAATTTTAATGTAGAGTAGGCTTCATAGAAATAAAGACGGCAATCAACTTATAATGTTCTAATCGCATCGTTTAAATAGTATGCAAGCATCAAAAAGGGAAATAATTTGAAAATGAGACATAACTGCTGACCGCGTGGCTTCTTCTCTGCTGAATCGCAGTCTTACTGAAAAAAATCGGGTGTAAAGCCACCACAGACAAAATTAATGCAACAAATTAGCAACAAATCGAATCACCTTTCCATGCTTACTAAATGGCTGGTACTGTTACCGATTTCTGACATAGATTTGAGCAACAAAATCGTTTATTTGACAACACATTAGCAACTAAAAGCAACAAATTCTGGCGTATTTTGTCTTTAATTTCCGCCGATTTTCCATTACTAGTTTTACAGACCTATAATTTTACTGCTAAAAACAAATTTTGCCATATATGTAGATGCCTAGAAATGGTGGTAATAAACGATTAAAATTAGGCAAAGTAAAATAATGAGTGCCATGTTAAAAATAAAAATAAAACAGAAACCTATATAAGTGTACAAAAATAGTATTTAAGAATTAGAAGAAGTTAAATCGCTCTGTTTATAAACTATAAGTCAGGTAACAGTTTTAAAATTAGGCATCCCAATTATAATTTGTCTGTCTTATATATAAATTGATTTTTTTTGCTAACTTTTTATAAACTACGGTAATTTTTGATTTATGCATTTTTCACATAAAACATATTTTTTCTTTTAATGCTTAAAATTTATATTCCTGATTTACGATATTATTAATATGAATTATATAATTATAGATATTTTGAACAAAGCAAATTATTGTATTTTGTTACCATGCTACTTAAAATAAGAACAAAAAGGTTGTTTTAGAAGGCGAAACTAATTTATTAAAAGTTAGACTTAAAAGATTTGGCTCTTTGGATAATCTGTCCCTCTTAACGACATTATAAAATCCCTTTCTCGGCATACCATAATGCTTCTGAAAATTCTAGACTAAATTTTCGTATCAAGGCATTTAAAACCGCATTTAACGGGAAATATTCAAGTACTTTACAACTTTGCCAATTTTAATGAGTTGCCAAAAGTAATTTTTTTAAGTTTTACAAAAATAGTACTTTTTTAAAATACATATTAGTTATTTTACTACTAACTACATAGCTATGCCTATAATTATGTACTTTACAAGTGCACTTTAACAAAGCAATTTTTAAACACCCTTAGGCCTCGGCTACGATAACAAGCGTCGAGCAGAAAGTACCAAATCTCTGTTCTGGTAGCCGGTACTGGCTACAAAATTTAGTGGCAAGTGGCGTTTTAAAAACAGTTTATATATATTTGAAAAATGCTGTGGTGTACTATTTTTTTGAATATTGACCCCAAACTCCTTATGGACGACACTGGTAAAATTTTAATTATTTCTTACATGTCAAAAAATGTCTTCTCATGCATAGGAGACGTATTCACAATGTTTTAAAAATATTTTAATTGGTATAAAACTTAAAGTAAAAAAACAATAATTCTTTAAAATTTTTAACACCCCTTAATTTAAAAACTAAGACGTTTAGGGCATATGTTCATATAAAGTTTTTTCTCATTTTTTATTGGAAAATTGCTTCTTAAAGTTTGTTGGTTTAGTTACTGGACACCCTGTATATTGTTGGTTTCAAGCAAGGCGTTTTTGCTTAGGCATATTGCAGCCCCTGAAATAAAAATACAAATTCTTTTACGCTACCATAAAGATCAAAGGCAGCGCTTTCATACTTTACGCTCTAAGCTTGGTGTGGACGCTTGGTATGGTAGCTGTTGCCTTATGGTTTTAAATGAACATACACTATTATTTTTTACTGACGAGAAAAAAAGCAACTTAATAAAAAAAAAAAACATATTACAATGCTTTAAAATCAGAAAATTCATCAGGTAAATTTAAAGGTTTCAACTGGTCTGCTGGTGTATTTGAAACGATAATAATTAGACCTTGTATTACTATGAAAACCTATTAAATATCTTTCAATGCAATTTTGTGATTTGACGGATTTAAATTAAAAATTTGGAACGAACAGTTATGGTTTAGTACTTATTTGGAATATCATAATGGTAAGAGTGTCCAATTGGACTTTTAATATAAAACAAATGTAAGTTCTGTAACTTAAAATATTATGAAATTAAATATCAACCTTTATTAAGGTGTATGTATGTCTGGAAAAAAGTACTCAATTTTTTCCCCACAGGAAAAAAAGTTATTTTTGAAAAGTCAGATTTTAGTACCTGATAATAGGGATAAAATGTTAACTTTTTTCCCGTCACGGTAAAAACAATTCCGTACGCCCAGCTGCCACATTGACATTTAAAGTTGTCAAAAAATAAACACCCCACTCATTTACTATTGTTTCAAATTTTATCAGAATATACCGAACGGTTTATATTCAAGAAGGGGGATGAACTTTGGGTTCTCAGTGTATATATATATATATTTTTTTAATATTTAGCCCTTATCGATGTTGACCATCGATGTTATCATTAAAAACAAACATCGATGTCTTTATAAGCAATTTTACCATATGTAATTAAAAACTTATGGTATTTTTTTCTAATTTTATTTTTATTTGAGACAGTTTAGTTTTTGTTCTGGTATTGATAATAAAACATTGACCGTTTAAAAATTTCGATAAATGTAAAACATAAATAAGTATTTGGCGTTTGTGGTAAGGTTGTTTTTTAAAATTACTTTAGTTTTCCCTGTTTTTAAATTAATTTTGAAATTATAATTTTAACTGTTTGACTCTAAAATCATTTAAGAAAATAAAATTGGACGATTGACCAAAAGAAAAACTTTTATACTTACCCTTAAATGTAAAAACTGTCTACGCTTTTTACAGCAAAAAATTGTGTACTGAGGATGTCTTTAAAAAAATTACTTTGGGGGATTGTTTGTTTTTTAATGTCGATTCTTTTTTTTTGTAGGTACTTTTTGTAATAATTTATGTTTAGTTTATAGGAATTAATGTTACTTATACATGTGTACAATTAAATATTTTTCACTTTCCTATAAAATGTTCGTATAAATGAAAATAGTTTGTACTTACTGGGTTAGCCATGTAATTAAAAAAAACATATTTTCATTCTGAAAATTGATGATATATTGCGCAGCGTCCGAGAGGCGTCACATTAGTCGTGGCGTTACAAAAAATGCCCGAGAGTGGTTAAGGGATTATAAAATAGTACCCCTTAAACAAAAGTATTTAAATTTTTATTTAGTTTCTTTTTTGTTCGCAACATCTTTTTGAGATTTTCATAGTGATTAAATACCCTTTTAAAAATTATTTGTCTGATATTGTGGAGATAAAACCCGTTTATAATTTCTCACAACTTCCTTAATTCTGTATAATTTTGGAAAGAACTTATTGAACTTTCAGTATTTAGACTAACAAAAGAGGGTTATCTTTTTGTCTTTAATAATTAGTGTCCCAACCTAAATTTGGACAACTGTCATGTGGGCGACCATTACATTGTAATCTTATTAGCGACATACGTCAATTGATTAGTTTAGTAGAATTCATGGTATGACGTAATCGTCTTCTTTCGTGATTTAGATATTGTATTACTTTTAATAACTTTTAAGATACATTTTTTAAATATGTCAGTGGTACGTTTTTTAACACGTAGTTTAAATATTTTTGCTTAAATTTATTAAGAAATGACTCTCACCGGTTTCTATCATATTTTTTATAAGTAAAAAAGATAATTTTTTAAGTTTTAGTTTTCAGACACATAAATTAGAGCTAATGTTCTGTACATCAGATAAGTAAGTTAATAGGAGAATAATAGGTTTAGGGATTTATTGCATTATAAGTGCGTTTTACCAACTTTATGATGATTTAAGTCCCATAAAATTTTCTTTATTAGGAAAATTATTCATTTTATTTTTATCCTTAATATTATTGTGTTATAAAGTCCTTATTTTTAGAAAACTATGATTATGACAACAACATAAAAACTACTAGAACTAAGGACAAAAAAGGAATCCTGACAACCTATAAAAGTTGTGTGTATACCGTATCAGCCAAATAACATAACACATAGGCAATGCCAGAAAAAGAGGCAGTCTAACGTGAATACCGGCATGTAAACATTTCGGATTGGTAAAAAATAGTGCTTGTTTTGTCATTGCATTACTGGCCAATATACCTTTATCTATTGCTTATACAGTATAAACAAGGTGTTTTCTAATTACAATACAGACAAAAAAGTTTGTAAAAAGTACTGCAACTCCTAAATATCTTTGAAACCGCTAAAGCTACATTTACCAAATTTGGTATCTGGAAGGTATCGGGCCTGAAGAATTTAATAGTAATATATTCACCGTTGTCAGAATTGCCTGTTTTGTGCTACACGTTTTTTTTTTTCGTTTTGTTAAATGAAAGGTCCCAATTATTTTTATCGCAATAAATTGTGCAGGCTGAATTTATTAAGTTCACAAATTTTCAAAATTTCATTTTAACTAGCTGCTAAGATATGACAATGCTCAAATATCTTTAAAACCACTTACTAAAGCACAACATGAACAGTGATATTGTCATCGTTGCCAGGTTTTTCAGTTTCGCGCCACATTAAATATTTTCGGTATTTTAAATTAAATACCTCATTTATTTAAATTGCAATAAAGAGGGTGCTTACTTTAGTAACATTCCAAATTTTAACAATTTAATCTTTACCAATTAACGAGATATGACAATACCGCAATTCTATTAAAATTTGGCAACTATTACTGATCAATTAGGCCTGCCAAAAAAATCCTAAATATCAAACTTTGTAAATTTACCTTTAGCGGTTTTGAATATTTTTAGGCCATAAATTACTTTTTGCTGAAAGTATAGTGGCCATATCATCCCTCGTGGCGCAGTGAACAGAGCTTCGATCTTCAAAGCCAGAAGTCGCCAGTTTGATTCCCAGCAAGGAAGACATATTTAAGTAGTAGCTTTTAAAAATACCGTCCATGGTGACACTACCGCGTTGTCTAAAAGGTGCTGTAAAATGCAAAATTGCATGGTTCAGTGCTTGAAAAACGTTGACGGAACAGGGGAAACGATGCGTTAAACATCTAATAACCATACAACCATGGTTCTCTGGTATTCATATTCTCTTCGTTGATGTCAAAAAGATAAAAAAACATATCTGGGCCATTAACAAAGTAAAAATTTAGAAACATACTAAATTTAATCCGCCCAATTTATAGAAATAAAAATAAATGAAGCACTTTATTTAAAAAACAGGAAGAAATACGTGTAGCCTAAAACTGGGAAATCTGGCAACAGACAGTGCAGACATCACAATTTAATTCCATATATCTAAAATACCTTAGATAGCAAATTTGGTTAATTTAAATTTAGCGGTTTTAGAGATATTTAAAAGTTGCTTACTTTTTACTAATCCAGTATGTTCGGATTTTCATCATTTCTGATAAACAGGGCTATAAAGTTTAAAAATTAGGTCGATATTTTATAAATATGTATAAAAAATTTGGTTTTAAGTTGGTATAGTTGTTAGATGATATCAAAGACAATTGTAGTTTCACTATAGACACCCAGAACAATGCTAAATTTTTAGTTATCAGCTTGGACTCTTGATTCGTGGAATTTATGAAGCGGGTATCCATCGAGTACACACTTAAACAGTACGTATAATTTGCCGCTTTATAAATTCAGACAAGCCAGCGTCCGAACTGATGCCAAGCGCTTATTAAGCCGTAACTTGTCTATCCAGTGGCTTATTTAATAGACCTATGGTCTCGGAGGCCAGAAGTTGGCGGTTCGATTCTTGGCCGGAGAGACATTTTAAGGTAGACATTATTTAAAAAATAACGTCCATGATTGTGCTACCGCGTTGTCTAAAAGGTGTAAAATACAGGAATTGCATGTTTCAGTGCTTGGACATCGGAACAGGGGTTAAACATCTAATAACCCGATACTCACGGTACCCTGGTATTAAGGTAGAATTTACGATTAGAAACTATTTATTTTGTGGTTCTGGTTAGTATTTTATATTATATATGAATACTTTTTTAAAATAGGTAAAAGCATTTTTTAGAAAACAAACTAAGTAAATTTTAACCCAATCGATTTGAGAGTATTTAAGATTTTTAAAAAAAACTTTTCTAAGATACTCATAGAAAAAATGTTGTTCCTAACACTTGCGCAAACTGTCTTTCCCGCACTTAAAGCTTATTCGAACTCCGCTTCGCGTCGTTCGACTAACTGCTTTTGCGTGCAAGAAAGCATCAGTTTGCGCACTTGTTAGAAAAATAACAATTTTTAAACACCTTTTACTTTTTAGGTATTTTTTTTTGCCAGTAGTTGCACTCTAAAATCAGAAGTTGTTATTTTAAGACCATATGAAAAAGATCATTTGTTTTTGTTTGCCTAGACAAAAGTTAATTGGTGCTGGTAATAACCTCTGACTAGACGGAATGATACAAGTTATGTTGTCCCCAATAAAACTTAATTGAAGTATAATTGGGGAGTGTCTTTTCAAAAGGGGATATTATAAGCAGCATGTCTACTTAAGTTTACACCATATGAAGAACTTTATTATTATTAATTTTAGGAAACAAAGTCACGTTTTATAAAAAGTTTTGCATGGTCTTAAACCATAAATTCTGTTTAAGAGAAAAGTACCTCTATTTTTCATATTATCAAAAATTTTTATTATGAAAAATCGTTTAGGATTAGGAATAACTTTTAAATACTCAATTTAGTTATTATAAAGAAAAACCTTTTTAATTTTTTTTAGCTGTTTTAACAGTTCTAAGTTTTCTTTACATATAACATTTTAAAATATGCAAGTCATTCAATCAAGTAAATAATTCTATTTTGGTTTTTAAATCATGCAGAACTTTTTATAAGGTAACTCTTTTTTATAAAATGAATATATATATATATATATATATATATATATATATATATATATATATATATATATATATATATATATATATATATATTGTGAGAACCTAAGTAGGTGCGCTGTATATATTAAATTTTTATTGTTGTTTGAAATTTCTAATTTAATCTTTTTTCATTTCTCATATTAAAATTCAATTAACCTTTCTTTATCCTAAAATAAATTACTTGTTTTATTTGTCTTCCATATACCGCCATTTCAAACAAAAATGAATAATATATCCCCTTTTAAAAGACACTTCCCAATTATGGACAGTTAAGTTATATCTTTTAAAACAATATTTCATTTATTTAAAATGTTTATAAAAATTAAAAAATGTTCATTTTAACAAAATATGTTTTAATTTTATTTTTAAGTTATTTATTTGTATTTCTTCCTATTTAATAGGTATACAGTGAGGACCGAAAGTCCCTCTCTTCTTTTAGATACTGAACCGAAAGCAAAGTCTTTATTTTTTGTCATGATAATGACAATCGGCCAGATGTCACATTGACATTTACAATATGACAGTTGGACGCCATATAGGAAAAAGAACATAAAAACGGGATCTTGTTGCAACTAGAATAAAAGCTGCTGACCAGTACTTGTAATGTAACACTTTTGCCTAATACAAAAATGGCGGTATCTACTTTAATTATTACCTGAATATTAAAAATGTAGTAGGTACTTTTTTTAAGATCTTCTTAGACGTTTTAATGGTAATATTATATATACTGTCCAGTATGGGAAAGTATGGGGAGGTATAGAAAAGTATTGGAAAGTATTGGGAAGTATGAGTGAGTATAAGGAAGTATGGGGAAGTATAAGAAAGTATGGGTAAAGTATTAGAAAGTATGGGAAAGTACGGGGAAGTATTGGAAAGTATTGGAAAGTATGGTAAAGTATGTGGCAGCATTGGAAAGTATGGGGAAGTATGAAAAAGTATAGAAAAGTATAGGTAATTATTGGGAATTATCGGGAAATTTGGGAAAATAGGGGAAGTATCGGAAATATTGGTGACTTATGGGGACTAATGGGGAATTATCGGGGCATTACTTGTAAGTAAAAATGTTTAAAATACATAATCTGTGTGTTTTGGATGATTTTTTTGGTTCACATTTAAAGAACCGTAAGCATATTTGCTTTTTACACCTAAAATATTCTATTATATTTAAATTATTCTAAGGTCGGGCAGGCGAAAGGTTTTACTAAACGTATAAAGTTGCACTTTATACATTAAGTAAAGTAAGGTTAAAAGTAAAAGTAGCGCCTTTTTATTTTTTTTTTTTTTTTTTGGGCATTATAAAGGAAAAAACCTTTTAAGAAATTATTGAAGATTATGGGGAATTTTTGGAATTATGGAGATGTACGGGGCAATATTGGGAAGGATGGAATATTGTTCCAAAACACCTCGTATAAAAACACGTGTCTTCGTTTTTATACCTTTATTAACAATGGAACGTAACTATGGTTACAACAACGACAAAATCTACTCTTGTCAATGTCTCGAAGTTTACAACACAAAAGTCGAATTTATACTGACTGATCCGAGATTTCCCGTCGCCCTTTTATAGTATGGTGGAAGAGTAAAGAATGATCTAGAATATTCGAGAAATATCGTGAAAATTCCATAGTACATGATGGCATAAAAGTTATTAATGGATAATTCGGGCGTTTTCGGAAACCTTCGAAAGTGATGAAAGAACTTGGAAAAATTAAGGTAAATTATTTAAATAAATTAACAAACTAAATTAAAAGGTCCTAACTTTATACAATTCTATAAACTAACACTTATTTTTAATGTCCGTAACATTGCCCCCTCCCAAGTTTTGATCGTCTCGATCAAGTATCTTCACGGTCTTAATAGCGGCTTAGCATTTTTAGATGTACTTCTTTCATTATGC
Source organism: Listronotus bonariensis (assembly GCA_014170235.1). NCBI lineage: Eukaryota > Metazoa > Arthropoda > Insecta > Coleoptera > Curculionidae > Listronotus > Listronotus bonariensis. The sequence continues at coordinate 119,685 of JACEGR010001703.1, forward strand.
CGTGTCACCACTTTACATGACTTCTGTAGTTTCGGTGAACCCCCTTGATTCTTCTCGTATTGTATAACGAAACGTCTTCACCTTCTTCTGAGTCTTTAAACCTTGCTTGAATAATGCTCTCTGAACTTGGCGGTAATGTGACATCTTCTGCAAGTACCACTTCTCGAATTGTTGTTTCATTACTTTTTGGAAATTTCATCACAATTTTCTCATTGTTAGTTCTCAGTACCCGTTGTGAAAGGTCTAGTACAAACTTCTTATTTTTTATAATGTCAAGGCCGAGAATAACTTCGTCCATTATATCGGCTACAAACACAACGTGTGTAAATGTTGTTGTTCCTAGAGTAATTCTAGCTTCGTGTATGCCTTGAACTGGTATGACTTCACCATTGGCAGTTTCCAAAATATAATTCTTCTCAGGTCGGAATATTTTGCAGTGGGATATGATGTTTGGTCTCACGATGGTATGTGTAGATCCAGTATCTAGTACCATCTCACATTCTCGACAGCATACATTTCCAGATACTACCAAGCTGGAGCCATTGTTCTGTAACCGGGATACCCTAATTGTTGTTGTTGATGGTTCTTGGTAACACTTAGCCAGGTCTCGCCCCTTGAACTGGGAGTCTTCTGCACTACTGGAAGAGGCCTGAAAACTGGAGCAATTTCTCTGTATATGCCCCTCTTTACCACACTTCCAACAACGAATGATATTTCTTCTTCTAAATGTAATTCTGTTGTCTTTTTCAGTTTGTTGATTACGTATGATTTCTTGCAACTCCTGTATCACTCTGGTCAAATTATTATTTGGATTGCCATCTTTTGGTGGATAATTTGTTCTTCCAAGTCTTGCCTGAGTTCTGGATGTCCGCTTTGCTGTTTCAAACATAAGTGCGTAAGCAAGAGCTTCAGAAATTTTCTTAAGCTTGGCCATTCTTAATGCTTGACTCATATCTGGATCACGTAGACCTTCAATAAAACTGCCAACAGCTAGTTCTTGTTTTATTTTTTCCGGGTAGGCTGGATATGACAGGTTAATTAGATGTACAATATCTGCTTCATACTCCTGGAGACTTTCGTTGTATTTCTGTCTTCGTCCATGGAGCTGCGCCTTATAGACTTCTTGTAGATGGGTTTCGCCGTACCTCATCTCCAGAAACATGATAATCGATTCATAATCGGATAACTTTTCTTCGGGAATGTTTCTTAACACCTCCATGGCTTTTCCTCGAAGAGCAAGTACAAGAGCTCGTGCTCTTTCTGTTGGGCTCCAGTTGTTGCCGTTTGCAGCTGCTTCAAATTGTCTAAGGTACGTAACCCACGGTACCTTTCCGTCAAAAGTTGGTGGTTTCATATAAGTTGCTGGAGTACCACATCCTGAGACTACACCTGTACTGGCAATATTTTTAATTTGCTGCTGTAATTGTTGAACTTCCTGTTGCATTTGCTCTTTGACTTGTTGAACTTGATCTTGGACTAGTTGCACTTGACTATGAACCAATTGTACAGTCTGCTGCATTTGTTCTTCCACTTCTTTAACATCCTCTTTGGTAAGTTTTAACTCAAGCAACATCATTTCATCTTGACCGTTATAAAATTTCCCGTTTAGATTTTCTCTGATCTTCACCATCATCTGTTTTAATTCTTGCTTCATTTCTTCTTGACTGGTTCGAATTTCAAGCTTTATTTCTTCTAAACTGGACTTCATTTCGTTTTTAAAGTCTTCTTGTTTTTCTATCATTAGTTTCATAAGTGCACATATTTCCTCCATAGCTTCAGTCCGCTTTCTTGCTCCTACTGGCATCCAATCTTCGTAACCACTTCGGCTTCCTCGGGTAATCTCGTTCCGCTTCACTTCCTTTGGGTGACTTCGTTCCGCTTCTGACACCAAATGTTCCAAAACACCTCGTATAAAAACACGTGTCTTCGTTTTTATACCTTTATTAACAATGGAACGTAACTATGGTTACAACAACGACAAAATCTACTCTTGTCAATGTCTCGAAGTTTACAACACAAAAGTCGAATTTATACTGACTGATCCGAGGTTTCCCGTCGCCCTTTTATAGTATGGTGGAAGAGTAAAGAATGATCTAGAATATTCGAGAAATATCGTGAAAATTCCATAGTACATGATGGCATAAAAGTTATTAATGGATAATTCGGGCGTTTTCGGAAACCTTCGAAAGTGATGAAAGAACTTGGAAAAATTAAGGTAAATTATTTAAATAAATTAACAAACTAAATTAAAAGGTCCTAACTTTATACAATTCTATAAACTAACACTTATTTTTAATGTCCGTAACAATATTATAAAGAACTATGGGGATATATAGGGCATTATTTATTAGTAAAAAAGAATTTAAATACCTAATTTGTGTGTTTTGGATGATTTTTTCTGCTTATATTTAAAGAACTGTTAAATATATTTATGTATAACCCCTATGGGACTTATTTTTTTTAACTCGGGAGGGTGGTTTTTCCCTCGCGCAGTACTAATAAGGGCGAAAATTTTAATTTGTACGTGGTGGCCCTAGAATCAGCCCTGTATGGCTATCGAAATCAGGTATTAAGGTAATTATCAAAAAACTGCCATTTTGTAGGAAATTTACTTTATACTTAGGGTTTATAAGATATAGTATCCGCCATAGATAATTTATTTGTCGGAAAATCTTTTAAAATGAGCAAAACAAAGGCAACCTAAATAATTTTAAATTTTCCTATAATTACAAATACATAAACCGTAAAAGATGCTACACACTTAAAAAACTAAGAAACAGGAGTTACAAACACTTATTAAAATAAGCCCAAGAAGCGAGTCATTACCCATTTAAGTAAAAGATATTCTTCGTGCGTTTTTTGCGTGTAAAACAAACCAGTTACTTGTTTGCTAATTTAATCTATTCTGTATTTCGAGTTACGATGAAGTTACTCCTAACCCTGTATATTTGTAATTATTATATTTGCTTTTAAATAAGAATTTTTTTTGCCTACGTAAACTTTAGCACCAATATCTTTGAGTATTCTCTTTATAATAAATTTTAAAATTAAACATTTAATTTTTAACAATAATTAATTATAAAATACTTATAGGGATTTTTTTTATTTCTTTATTTCGAATAACGAGCTTACTAGAAACTCTAAAAAGTTCTTCGGTTGTTAAATATAGTACAGGTGAAAAAATAAAGTAGAAGGGTTGTATCTTCCAAACAATCAACTTTTCGACTAAAGTAAATTACGTTAAATCGTGGTATTGACTCAGTGTTCATATTAACATTTTGTGCAGACCTTTTAGAAAAACGCAGATGTCGTAGAGAAAAAGCTAAGAATTGCAGTTTATTTGTTTTTTTGTGACATAAGATGTTTAATATGAAATATTTAAAAACAGCTGCTTGTAGCCATGTTATCCATATATATACTGTTCTTTATAGATATAATAAAAGCAAATTATTATTTTTAAACTTTATTATAGGGGGATTTTTCCTAACTACAGTACTTAAATTAAGGGGGTAATTTCCTATGTATTTTTGATTACAAAAGTTCCTATTAACATAATATGTCCAGGCCTGTTTTATTTCTGAAATACAGGACATTAATTTTTTTAAATGGTTTGAATTTTTAAAATATCTTAGGAATCGTTTAACCAATTTAAATAAAATTTGGTACACCTATTTATGGTAAAAAGTCGCCTGTAAAGTTTTGTCTATATTAATGTTATTTGATCCAGTGGCGTCTCGATGGGCACCACATGCAATATTATTGTAGGAAAAAATACGCCACAGACCTTTTATAAAAGTTTTATATATATATTTTTTAGGCAATAAAAATTGTAACTTTTTGTTCTCTTGTATTTACTTTTTATCAAGCTTTTTTTTGAGAAAAAAATTAAAGTCGCTTTAATTTCTTCTAAAAAGTACCCAGAAGCAAGATGATATAAAAAGCAAAAATAAAAATAAAACAAAGGTCAAAATTGTTTAACTTTTAATTCTGGATTTTACTTATGACTACTTTTTAAAATGACTTAAAAGTGGCTTCATTTTTTTTAAATGAAGCGAGATACGAACAAAATACACGCGACCAAGAAGTTGCACCTTTAATTGCTTAATTTAAAAAAAGTCCATTTTTTGGCCCTACTACTGAGACGTCACTGGACCCAATTAGCCTAATCTTAGTTTAACAAGTGTCTCCTTACACTAAATAGGTATAACGAATTTCATTCACATGGATTACAGTGTTTTTAAGATATTTAAAAAATACCGCCTTTTTTTTAATTTTCGGACTTTACCTCAGAAAGGAAGAAGAATGTGAATCGGAACTTTTTTCATAAAAAGTCATAGAAAGTCACCCCCTTAAGTTTCGTACCGTAGTTAGAAGACACCCTATATCAAAGCTCCAACCAGCCGGCTGAGTTGAGCAGAACGAGATCAGGGTTACCGGCCCACCGCTTCCGTCTTATATCAGACCCCAACTCGAATATTTACTATGCTTTTAATTACCTATGCTCACGGAGTTCCACACCTGTATATGTTTTATTTAAAAATACCTCTTTAATTTTTTAATAAAACACACTGTTATTGCTTTTAAGTTATTACAATTTTTTTTTTTTTAGTTGGATGCTTGGAGAATTTCTGTGCAAGATGTATGTTTTTATTCAGTCACTAAGCAATTCAGCAAGTATAGTTATTCTGGTGGTAATATGTACTGAAAGATATTTTGCAATATTATATCCCATTACGTGTAAGCAAATTTTAACATCATTAAGACTCAAGGTAAGTTTTAAGTTATTTAGGTAATGTAATAAAGCCTTTATCTTTTTGTTAATGTTAATTTGTTTTATAATTTTTTTATATTTGTCTTGGGCATTGTTATCTTTTGCTATTATATACCGGGTAACAACAAAAATACTATTTTAAATAAAACATGCTATCCATAACCAACTTTTTGGTTTTGGAGTTTAAAAATGTTCAAACGACAGCAGAATATGCAGTTTTATTGGAAAACAAATAAACATCTTAAAAATTTCAAATGCTTAAAATAGTAGTTTTAAAAACTCCACCTTTGGAGACCATTATAATACTACTTCCTGTTTAACCGGAAGTGCTGTAAAATTTGAACTTCTAAGTACCCTGGTAATTTTAATGGAACACCCTATGTATTTTTAGGATATAAATTCTTTGAGCTATTTCTAATATAAAACCTATGATAAACCCATAACCTATGTTTTTTTAGTTTTGGAGAAAACGAAGTTCGAAAAGGTCCAAAGGACCTCACAATAAACAGTTTTATCGATATTAGGTCGCCGTATAGGCCTTTAAAAACGCTGTTTTCTCTAATACTAAAAACCAAGAAACAGTAAATTTTTAGTTAATATAAACCACATAAAATTATATAGGTTTTCGATGTCCGGTGATGGCTTGCTGTGTAAAGCGCTGGGTCGTTAATCGCACAACGGACATAAAGTGGGTTCAAATCCCGCTAAGACCAAATGACTATTTATAAGTTGGTCGGAAATTTAGTGGTTAGCTCAACAACAGACGAATAAAGTTTAAAATGTATGGACGCTGAAAGCCACCAAAGTACCAGGGGGCGGAACACGTTTTGCCGTGTCCTACGCAACCGTAGACATGCCAGCTCCACTCAGTTGGTAGGTTCGTTAGTCCCTCTGCGTGGGGATACTGTCTTAACTTGTCGCATATAGGACCGTGACGCACACAATAAGCCGAGCGGCTTCAGTTCATGGGTTATCCCTTATCCCGGCCCTATTCCGAGGTCTAACAGTTTTCAAATTCGGAAGACACCTTTTTGCTATACCAGTTTAAATATAGAAATTTTAAATAAGGTAATTTAAAATCTAATCAATGTAGATCAATCACTTAAAAAGAATATTAACGAAGTAAAAATTTTACACCCGGAGTTTAAAACAAGGTTATACTTAATAGTGTAATTGTTTTTTGCATTTTTGTGTATACGACTTTAATACCAAATGTTAAAAAAATATATGCCCATTTTTATATTAACCAACCAATTTAAATAAGCTATTGCAATTCTATATACATAAAATATACAGGGTGGCAAATTTAAAGTACTTTACGGCAACAAGAGCAGCCTCGGACCTAGAGGGAAAGGGGCAAGCTGGGGTGGGTGCCCCGGGCGCCAACTTTAAAAGGCGGCAAATTTACACACGGCAGATGAATATTTACAGGATGTCTCAAATTCGAGGGTGACCATTGGGACTGTAAAAGATGCAATATCGGTTAAATAAGGAGAAAGTTATAAAATCATATCAAATATTTTTTAAATAACGGTCTTAATTTATTAAAATATTTATCATACGTAACTAAAATTATTATAATTATTTTTAATATAGATAGTTACTTATTACTAAATTTGAAAAATGTCATTGGTGTTTATGTTTAAATTATTTCGGTCCAGAGCCCCTATTAATAAGTAAGTTTTAGGCATAAAATTGCGCAACTTTGCCCCAGTTTAACTAACCCTCTATATCTTACCATTTCCGATATCCTAATGTTGCCCCTCAAGTTTGTAACACCCTGTATAGAAAAAAATATCCATGTAGTTTAATAGATACTTTGGAGAATACACGTCGAATCAGGCTATAAATTTAGAGCGTTGAACACTAGCAGGTAGAAATTAGGCAGAGATTGCAATAACTGAAACATTTCCTGATATGTTGTCGTGTCAGTTCTAGTTTAGAACCCTTACTTTTCATACATTGACAAAAATTGGGCATGGTAGTTTCAAAGTGGCAAGACTTGTGCAAAATAGTCGGTAATCTAAGGAAAATTATTTTTTAAATTTATTACTGATTCTACTTATAATAATATATTTTTTTGTTTTAGATAATAATATTAGTCGTATGGGTGACATGCATCCTTTACAGTTCACCAAAATTCTACTGGGGAAACACAGTTACAGTCACCACAGAAAATACGAGTGAAACAGTCTGTGTTTTAAACAGGCAAAAATTTAACTCGGAATTATTTGATATTATTCACTTCGTCCTATTGTATCTTATACCATTAGCGATAATCTCGGTAAGTTATGATTTATATTTTCTTATGGGATTTTTTTGACAAAAATGTCAAAAAATTGTTTTAGGTACTCCCATCAATAGTAATAAAGTAAAATAGAATTTTTGTGATAAAATTAAATAAAAACCATATAGTGGGTGCCCGTAAGTTTACTTTTCGGTAACCAAATTTATTTTTTAGTATTTTCGTTGTTGAATAGGGTTGCTATTTTAATGGAAAATACTTTTTATGCATACATAACAACTTCTAGTCTTTTTCAGAAAATATCCTAAATTTTGATTTTTCAATATTTTGTTTTTACCGCTGGTTAGGAGTAACAATTTTTAATTATTAAAATTTGATCCATTTTTCTTTTTAAAATTAAAATTTTAATTTTTATACAGAGTGCCTTATTGATTTTTAGATTACTTCACACACTTTTTCTTCAGACAAATAATACAAAACCAATTATGTTTTTTTAAACTTTAATATTAGAAGGCTCCACACTTTTAAAACAAACCCTGTAAAGGCCGTAGAAAAAAATCTATAAAGGATCATATTTTTAACAACAACCAATCGATTTTTTAAACTACTAGTAAAAAATTCACTTTCGTGTTTATTTAATAAGAATAAGTTTTTATTCCAATTAAATTGTTTGTTATAAATTTCTGTTACTTCTCTTACTTCGGCAGGTTAAAAAATATAAGAATATATAATAACATTTCGTGGATTTTATTAGCTTCAAAAATAGTAGGTACTGTCCCCCAGAATAATTAGATCTGTGTCCAGGTGTGTGATAATGACTGTAATATAAATTATTTAAAATCTTTAACCTAATAAATTTGGCTTAACACTTTATCAATTATTCCTAATAATTTGCAACCCATGCAAATTTAAAGTTAATAAAACCTGCTTCTTATGAACCCTCTGTTTACCTTTCTTTGTCACTTAGTATAGGTCTAGACTACTTTGGGGATATTCATTTCTAAAGGCAATCATAAAGGGTAAATTATTTTCAATAAAAGGCTAAAACTACCATAAAATTAAATAGGACATCAACACAATACCTATGGATCCAATAAATATAGGCTTATAGAAAAACAAAAATGCTTTATTTAAAACGAGGGGTTAAAAATTTAATGGCAGATTCTTCATTAAAAAAATATAAAAAAATGCTTTCATTAAACATGGGTTTGCAAATTTTTTGTTCTTAAGATACAGATACATTTTAAAACTGAAGAATTCCTTAATCACCTATTTTAGTTAAAATTGTGGGACTGAATATAAATCTTATACCGGGTGTTTCTAAACAAATGCAAAAAATGTTAGAAGGTAATTTTTGATCAAACCATAAGAAAAATCTTTTTATGAACATAGGTTTTAACGGCTTAGTTTTAATGTTAGTGTTAAAATTTTCAAAAACCAAAAAATTTTAAAAACACTTATTATAGAAAAACTGTTATACTGGATATAAACCTTAATTAAATAGGTATTAATTATTTTTGTTACATAATTGCTAATTAAAAATTATAAAACCTAATTTTTTAAAGATAAAGATCCCGCAATGCTTTTTATGGTCTAAAATATGTAATTAGGTGATTTTTTTTATCTTAAACTAAACAAGATACGGAAAAAAAATAAGAGGCATAAGAGCAGTATTTTAATTTGCTTAATCTAAAGAAAGCACAAAAATTTTACACACATTTACTTAGCCAGTGGCGTACTGTTTTATTTTTTGGAATATTTATAAAATAGATTTTTGTAAAAATTTTAACACCCTGTTGTTTAAAAACTAAGACGTTCAGGACATATTTCCATGTAAAGTTGTTTTCATATTTTTTAATGAAAAATCACCTACTTAAATTTTTCGCATTTGTTTAGAAACACCCTGTATTTTTTATTGGGTATTTATAAAAATTATAAATCCTAATTAAAGAAAATTCTGCATTGCATCTTTTATAGTTAAAAAATATACAGAAGGAGAGACATAAAAGATGACATTTAATTTGTTTCACTTTAAGAAGGTACAAACACTTTCAACACATTTAGACAGTCAGTGGCGTTCCATTTTCTCCTAGAAACAAATTTTTTCGTTGCCGCTCGAGAGTTTATTGGAATTATGAAATTTAATTTAGTTATTGATAAATGAGTTCTCTAATTCCATAAAGAATATTGCTAAATTAAAACACAATTGAGTAAAGGATATTTGGGATATTTAAAAGAAAACATTAACTAGTATCCCAAAATTAAACTGTTATATTTTTACATAAAAAACTGCCAAGGCATTTTATATATTAATTAGATATTATTTTACCATCGTCAAAAAACTTGTAATTGTATATGGCCGGTATGGTCTCAAAATATAATTAAAGTAAACTGTAATGCTAGACCTCTTAAGCCACTAATCAAATTATTTAATTTTTGTGTTTTTGTAACCAAGCACCCTTAAAAAGCCAGTTGGTAATTTTTTACAATAAAGGTTTAAGTAAAGAAAATATGTAAATTAACTTAAGTATTTAACACACCTAATTTTAGGGCATGAGGTTCATGCAATTATAAGGCGTGCGTGTGTGTGTATGTGTTAAAGGATATAAGGTGTTTAGAAAAACAAAGTTTTTGTTTCGTTTTTCTGATAATAACATATGTATGTTTTTAAAGTATAAAAAGCTTTTGTATTTGTTTATTATACGTTTTTTTTTTTATTTAATTTTTTCGTTTTTATTTATTATTACAATTATAAAAAGAAATAACCCACACTTAAAAACAATTTTACTAACTTTTTCTCTTGCGTAAGCTGATCGCAAAAAGCATCAAATATGCCTCTGGTGGATATATAATCTAAGTATTTAAGTTTAACAACTTTAAATACAATCAGGGCTTAACTGGTATTATACATAATCGTTTAATAAAATCACGAATAGGGGTTTTGCCCTAATAAACTTTTGTTTCCTTTAGTAGATTTTTTAAAATATGTTTTTTTTAAATATTGCTGTTATACCCCGTTTGTTGGTTAAATTTAAATTTGGTCATTTCAATAGACAGAAATCTAAAAGGCTCGTATTTGAAGACCAAGATGGCAATTTTTTGGCCCTCTGACTTATGCACTGCACTAAGGTTTTTTCATTTAAAATTCTCTTTAAATTATTTTAGCTTTTATATACAAGAATAGCAATTTGCTTATGGAATAGCTCTGAACAGTTAAAGCAAGAACTTGATGCGTCTACAAATTCAAATCACTACCAAGCACTATGTACAAGGCCTACAGGAGGATCTCGAGGTGAAAAAAAGGTAAAATATATATGAATACTAAGGTAAGGAAATAATAAAGGTAATTAAAACTGTTATTACGAAAAAATTATATAAAACTTTTCAAATTTAAAAAAAACTTGCTTGTGTTTTTAGTAAAATTTAAATAAAGTAATTTTTTTATTAATCTGCATTAACAACTTTATATTTCTTTTATTTTAACTTTAATGATCATGTCCGAAAGATCTTGCTGCAATTAAAATTAAAAACACTTTAAAATTAAAGTCTATAAAAAAGCAAAGGCAAGAGCTGGTTTATTTAAAAATTAAACAGTCAAGTGCTAGTCATTAAAATTTCCATACATGCAACAAAAAATCAATAGTCACCTGCCCAAACATGGCACAAGCCTGGAAGACCGCAAAAGGTAGATGTACGAAAACTCGGCGTAAGACACACCGCGCAAAGTTGCGCGTCCGCCTTGGTCACTGTTTACACAACTAAATGAATGAATAAATAAGAAAATATGATACCAAAATTAAAATTTTGTTTATTTTATATAAAATTTTAGATATTGGATTCTTATTCAATTTTAAAAAACTTTTATTTCTCATTTTAATAATTTACTAAAAATAAAGGCAGTTTTGTCTTGGTCCATTTTCACATTTACGTAGTTTTTGAAGCCCTTGTACAAAATAAAACAAATTTCTTAACGTGAATCTTTTTTTAAGAAGCAAAAGCAGTTACCATAAATAATTTCTTGAACATTAAAATTTTTGGATCATTTGTCCTATTGTTAATTCCATTCGTGGACATACTGTAAACTTTAATAATTTAATAACTTTGTATTGTAGTTAAAATCCCCTTTTTATATTATATTCGATAATAATCTGGTTTGTTACAAAATGTAATCAAACATTTTTATTGTATTAGCCTAAAAACATATATATAAAATATATATATAAAAGTAATATAATTCGGGCATTGTAAATTTTTCTGGCCAGTTTATTTACGTCTACTGATTTTATTATGATTTTACCTATCGTTATTTTAAAATATTAGCAATTATTGCATTTTTTATCGTTAAATAAATAAAAAAAAATGAATAAATAAAGTTAGCCCCAAGTTTTAACTATTTTGCCTCACCCAGTATCACCACTCACCCCTTGGTTTCTTAAGTTTGTATATTTATTAATTAATTAAAAACCCAATATAATAAATTAGCTTTTATGCGTTTTGATCTAAAATCGTGTCCAAAAACATTTGATTTTAGACAACTTAAGAGAAAACCATTTATGAAACTATTGCCAAAATTATTATTAAAATTTAAATTTTTAAGGTATTAGTTTTATTATATGGATACATAATAATCTTGAACACTGTTATGAGTATAAACACAGTGACGCTGATCCAAAATATTCGGTTTTGAATTAATTAATAAGTGACCAAACTTGCGAAACCGATGGCAAATAGGGGGCTAGGCTGGGTAAAATATGAAATAAAAAATGTATACTTATATTTTGCTGTAATCTAATATATTATATAAAATGCTAATGTACGTTCGTGTGTCCACGATTTTCGCTATCATCCGCAACTCCGATCAACTTCCCGTCGGGGTTACAAATACCCCTTGGTCTCCCATTGTGAGTAAGGGAGTTTGGTCGGGGTGGGTGGAAGTGGGTGGTTGTGCGTGGCAAAAATGTAAAATATGTGTAGTGGCGCCATCTGTTGTCGAGTATTTGAACTTCATTCAGAACAACGGTTATTTGGGTCTCATATAAACTCCCGAGCGAAGCCGGGAATCATAGCTAGTATATAAATAAAATATAAACTATGGGCTAAATTTATTCTTTAGTTATAAAATCTGTATCATGGCCTACTATGTGAAATTTAATTTTAAAATTTAAAACGTCAATTTAAGGTCTAAAAATATAAAATAATTATTGGGTATTATACAGGGTGTTAAGGAATATGTGGGCAATCTCTCAGATTTATATATAACACGTGAAATTATGTAATAAGAGCAGAAGTACCTACCTTTTGTTTAGCTAAGGGTTTGGGCTATTTAAAAATTGTTTTTTATTTATTTATTATACAGGGTTTTAAACTAATTAACACCGTTGTGAAGGCATATTTTATATAAGGATACCATTTTAAATGGTCCAACCTGGTATTTATCATATTTAAAAATAATTTTATCATACCAAGTGATATAAAAGTTTTCAAGAAAAACTGCCCACATATTCTTGGACACCCTGTATAATTTTAAAAGCTTGCATTTCCCATAATTTATTGAATTAAAAATATACAGTACTCATTAAAACACTTTTATGTTTGGTTCATACCTTGAAAAATATAAAATTTTGATAAAATCAAACGACGTCAATGGATTCTACGAAAAAATATCTACTATATTTATATTAGTTTTTACTTTCGTTGTCAATAATAAGACAAAACTGAAATACGAGGAAGCTCAAAAATGGAAAAAATGAATTATGCCCTGTACATTAAAAACTAAGTAAGACCATGAAAAATGTGAAGTGTCATCTTTTATTTTAAAAATCAACAGTTCGTGAAAACTGCAAGCCTCTATTTCTAATACTACCCAAAATACTTGCAATTGCAATAAAATTCGGACACTTTGTACAATCTGTACATAACACTTAGACATCCTTAATATTTACCTTTCACCCTTTTAATTAAATTACTCGTAACAGCTTACAGTTAACAGTTGGCTAAACTTAATTATAAAATTACTTTTACCCAATTTTATCCTAATATAAATGGATAAATAACAGGATCCCTGTTAATCAGATAAAACCATAACACATAGGCAATGTGAGGAAAAGAGACAATCTAGCTTGAATACCAGCATGTAAACATTTTTGATTGCATTAGTCACGTGGATTCTTTTTATTGCTTAACTGGCCAATATCCCAATACCAGTATATGAAGATAATATAATTAAAAATAATACATTTCTGGACAAAAAAAGGACAAAATTTTGTTTAAATTTAATTCTAAATTACTTTTTGGTTTTTTGACCGATTTTAATTAGCTTTTGGTTTGTTTTTTTGATTCTGTTGCTTCTTTTATCAAGATAATTATTTAATATGGGAATAGCAAAAAGTTTTATAGGATAAGGTGTTATACAGGGAAGAGTTAAATGTTGCATTTTGACCCAAATTTCTGAACACCCTGTGGAATAATTTATCAACAATTTTTACCAGTGTATTGGATTCTTAAGTCCCATTCTTTCTTAACATTTCTTTTTATTTTTATAAGTATCCCTATTCTAAAACAAAAAAAAACAATTCAATATAATTGGAATGGCACACGCATTATTGCAAACATATTGGGAAAACTTAAGATTTCTATGTTCATATTTTGGAAAACTAATAATTATAACTAAAACTGATGATACAATATACAGGGTGTTTTTTCTTAAATTTTACTTTTTGTGGTACCCTGTGTATCTAAGGAGATAACAAAAAATATGATTACTAATTTGGAAACTACAAAACCAACGTAACGTTTTAGCGAGCAGTGGTGCAGGGGCTAACGTGTTAGCCTCTCACCGCAGCGATCCGGGTTCTAATCTCGGAGTCGGACATCGGATTTTTATTGCTCGTCACCTCACAGTTGGCAATGGCAAAGCACTGTGTAGTATTATGCCTTTCCTAGGTAGTAGTTATTTAAAAATAACGTCCGTGGTGGCACTACTGCCTTCGTGAGATGTCATATAGATAAAAAAAAATATTGAGCTACAATTAAGCCAATAGGTAATAAAAATCGGTCAAAAACCAAAAAGTTGTTTAAAATTAAATTTGAACAAAATTTTGTTTGTCCGGTTTCTTTGTCCAGGAGTGTATATTTAATACATCTAATATAAATTACAGATTATATTTTTAATGTTTCCCTAAATAACCTATTATAGTCCAAGAGCCAGTGAACCCTTCGAGTAACGTTAGACCTGTAAGGCTCAAAATTTGTATAGTAATGAGTCATAGCATGCTAAGTAAGAATTCATCACCTGGCAAGCATCAGCCGTGCACATCATCACCCTGTATATTTTTAAAAGATTTAAAAAATAATAAAACCAAAAAACTTGGAGCTGTAAGCTTAAAATTTTTCTAGGATTTAGTTCATTTATAGCAAGGTAGAAAAAATTGTCAGGCGTTTTCGATAAGCACAAGTACCTGCCAGGCGAACTCAAGGGTGTGGCTGATTTGGATGGCTATATTTCCAAAACTCTAACAGATAGACATATTAAATGTGGTATTTTCTTATCTCTTGTTAAGATCTTTTTAATGGTAATATAACATACATGATGCCTCTCTAAAAAAAAAATATATGTATATTATTACCAGTATTATTTTTAAGAAGACATTTAAAAGAGCTTTAAGAAATTACCACATTGGATATGTCTATTTCCTATAGTTTTGGAAATATGGCCATTTAAATCAGCCACACCTTTCGGTTCGCCTGGCAGGTACTTTGGCTCATCGAAAACGCCTGTCAAATTTTTTCAAACGTTACTATAAATGAACAAAATCTTAGAAAGATTTTAAGCCTACAGCTTCAAGTTTTTATGTTTTTAATATTTTTTTAAACTTTCAAAATATACAGGGTAATGATGTGCACGGCTGATGCTTGCCAGGTGATGAATTTTGTACTTAGCATAAAATAAGTACAGTACTCATTTTTATTATAAAATAAAGGTAAACTTTGTATATTAAACTAAATATTTTTTTAACTTGTTTTATTCCCAATAAAAAGAAAAGGTATTTTTGTGTCTCTAAAGTCTACAGTAGCAATTACATTTTTACGTGATTAAAAGTAATTTTAGACACAAAAATAACAGACAGAGTTAAAAAAATAGCTATTAGCTTTTTTACAAAACCTAAAAACCTACATTAAAGTAAACAACATTGTAGTAAGTTTTTTTGCAATACTCACCGTCTATTAATTGGACAATAATTGTCTTATAGAGCGGGACAATAGTATTATTTACGTCTAATAAAATAAAAGCAACCTTTGTTGGCCCGTTGACCATTTTTTACGACATTAATTGATACCGAGCTATATTAAATTTTATATTTTTGGAAATATTTTAAGTAACGTGTGTTCTTAAAAAAATAAGCCTTATAAAGGGTGTTACAAAACATTGTGTAACAGTGCAGTTTGCGAATTTAATTACAACAGCTTTCCTAGCGTATTATTTTATTTTATTTGGTACCCCTAGCGCCGTCTAGTGCGCAGTGACTTAATTATTGCGACGTTACTCTGTAAAAGGTAGCCTGATTTTTGTTCTTCGAGCATATATCTACTAGAGGCTTCGCTAGCTGTTAGTGTTACACTTTTACAAATGAGGTTTTTGTGACCGGTTAATATTTTTGTGGTATATGAACCTTTCTCGAGTCCATGATTTTGAGGGTAGCAGCGACATTTCACATATCTTTTTAAGCCTTTGGCCTGATAGCCGTCAAATTTCGAGGACCTTTCAGAGTTTTACCCGCCGAAGTGGTCCGACAAAGTGTCAAATTTTGGTCGGACATTTAGAGACTCCGAATGACACTTTCTGCCTAACCGGAGCGACGAGTAGAAGGCGATTTTGTGATTCGATAAAAATTTTCAATTATCTCTGTTAAAAATCACGAATCCTTGTCCATCTTTAGCCTAAAAGGTATGTCTTTTTCTATACTTATATTTTGCGTTAGTATTTTTGCATAATTCACCTTTTTCTTGTAATGTCGAAACCTAACCTCAAAAACACGTTGTCTTTGAATTAGTTTTAATAATTTGATCTTGTTTTAGATAAGCCCGGTTCTTCTTTCACTCTTCAGTTTTTCATTCTTCCCTCCGCTATGTTCTATTTTCTATCTGTTCCTTACGCTTAAGGAAGCCAGATTCAAGTTGCCTGCTTATTGTGAGGCATGCCATAACCTACCGTACGAGCTGCCCCCTCTTTATGATCTACTAGTGAATGCCACTTATCTGAATCCCGAGTTGTAGGCCCCAGCCTGTAACCAGTGAGAATCCCACACCAACATCCAGTGGACCTTTTAAAGAGGATTTCAGATAAGTTGACTAACTTCACGTTTAAAACCTTTTAAGAGTACACCGTTTAATATCTATTTGTCTGGAACAACATATTGCATCCTGAACAAAAAAACAAAGTAGTAAATCAACATAAATTTAGATACTTAAATTTTTAATTTTGAGAAGGTTAAATTTTGTTAAAGCGATGTAATTAATGTTTGCAAACGTTAAGCGCTAGAGTTTCTTATGTTTTTTTACTGACTAACACCTTTTCTTTAAACCAAGTGAAAATTCCGCTTAAATAAAGAGCACGCTTATTTTATACATTGTCTTTTTTATTTTGTGTTGGAATCTGTTTGTTTTGTTTTAGTTTACCTAGATAAACCATCCTTCTGTAGTTTACCACCACTATAGCTTTAGGTGGCGCCCATATATAAGTACCTTTTTTGTGGTAAACTATAATAGGAGGGCTTTCAAATTATTATCTTAATTATTTTGTGGTACTGATACAAGAGTTAAAGGAGTGTTTAGGTTATTCAATCCACGACCCACGTGCCCCGACTGACATTGAGCTAGTTAGAAGGTATATTGCCTTAAAACAAAGGCTAATTAAACATCTTTCATTAGGCAATCTAAAAATGTACTTTAGCCCAATTAAGTTACATTATAATTGTAAAGAAAATTTAAAGGTAGATTCTACATCCGAAAATATAGGGTTTACCAATAGGAGCGTAAGAACTTTAAAATGTTACTGCAGCAACATTATGTCACCAAACTGTTATAGATGTGTTCAGTAATGTCTAACAAGTTATTATGGAATTAAATCAAAATGCGGGTTTTTTCGAGAAATGGTAATGTAAATTGGCCGCCAGTTATGCAATCTCTCACCCTTAAATTATTTTCTGTAAAATTGCCGTAAATCTAAGGTCTACCAGAAAACGCCACGAACGCTTGTGACCACAAGCAGAACATTTCAAGCACCATTACAAATTTCCCGGGTAATAGGATTGAAAAGTAATTAGGAATTGGTCTACAAGAATCCATCCAACCGAACAAAGTAGAGAAGAATATTTAAACAATAATATTTTTAAAACTAAATGTTATAAAATTCTTTTTCCATAAAATACAAATTACTTATATTACTTTTATAAGGAAGACTTTCTGTATATACACCTATTTTCCGTCTAGTCCGATACCCGAAACATGTGTTTAAGCCTTATGGTTTCATAACTGTAACCCTTATCATTTTTGACAAAGTGTTTAAAAATTGCTTGTAAAACATTGTGGTAAACTTGTCCGACAAAAACAGTGATGCGTTCGCCCGGCCCGACACCCAAAACAGTTGACATTAAACAGACTGGGTTAAAGCGATGCTTTCGCATATCAATGGGTTTCTGACAAAACATCGTAAGCGACATTCGTCAATTTTACGACAAACGATTTGTTTCTTTTATTGAGATATTTTTAAAAAAGTTGGTGCTTTTTTGTATATACATTAATAAACGACTTTATTTCAAGTTTTGGTTTTTGTTTAAAAATAACGCTAAGAATGGGAAAAAAACGTTTTCTATAAAATTGACGCATGTCGCTTACGATGTTTTGGCAAAAACCCATCGATATGGCGGAATAAATATTCGTGGTAGACCCGTCAAAAGGCGAGCTCCTAAAAAGGTTTTAGAAGTGTTCTTATAATGAAGTCCATTTTATTACTGGCCCAGGGACTATATGTTCTATCTAAGTCTCTTAACTTTTAAGCTACAGGATGTTAAAATTTTATAGACAAAAATCGTTTTCTTATCATAACTTTAAAATTGTTTCAGATATTTTTATATAAGGTATGTAAAAATTTTTTAGACAATAGTGGTTTTCTTATCATAACTTTAAATTTGTATTAGATATTCTCATAAAATTTAAAATGCACCTAATAATAACCAATAGGCATTTTTTATTGTAAAAGCTTTTTAATTATCTAAATGATAATATTTAAAAAGAACCATGCGTTAAATCGCAAAAAATAGTTTTTGGCACCAAGCGACTTCCTACTATTCATTTTATAAGTGTAAAAAGTTTCACACGCCTGGAATGAAGTTTGCGCTATCTTAAGACCCAAACGACATAATGCAAAAATGTATTTTTCTTTTACCTAAAAGAATCCAAGTAGGTGTTGTCCTTATATAAACCTATTTGTGTAAATTCTACTAAACAAAAAACATAGAACATTTTGAAGACGATATTAAGGGTTTTGGCCAAGTTGCTGACTTTTATTTTGAGAAAAAATAATTAAAGGTTGACCTATATTAATATTTGTATTTGTATTAGTTATCTTTTATTAAATATTTTGGAATAAATAAACAAAATATATTTTTTTAATAAAAATAATTCAATATGGTTAACTTACGGAACGTCACCTAAATGTTTGTATTGCAGCAATGCTTTAATAATAGAGCCACAAAAAAGTTGCTGCTCTGAAAGACAGACCATTGTATCTTTATGTTTTTGGGGTCGCTGAATCCGAATCACGGTTCGGCTTGAGCCCATCAGGTCATAGCCAAGGTCACTTTAAGGTTAATTTACCAAAATTTATCAAAAATAGACGACAATCTTTATATTTTTAAGTTTCTGGAGTCACTGAATCCAAATACGAGGTCAGTTTGACCCCGTTAGGTCATGGTTAAGGTTATTTTAAGCTCAAACCATTTAGGTACATCAAAAATAGACCACAATTGTGATATTTTTCTGTTGTTATAATCTAAAAGTATATGTCATCAAACTGCTAAGGTTGTATGGTGGGTATAGGGGTCAAATTCTAGAAGAAACTAATTTCCTATTGCCAAAAGGCAATAAAAATTAGTTTCTTCTAGAATTTGACCCCTATACCCACTCATAAAACCATAGCAGTTTTAAAAACTGGGTCACTAACTACTCTCAGATTATATTATCAAAATTTTTCGAAAAATAGACCACAATCAAGGTATCTTTATGTTTTTCGGGCCGCTGATTCCGACTCCGTCAAATTAACCATCAGGTTGAGATCAGGTCAAATCATCAGTTATCAAAAATAGGCCACAGTCATAATATTTTAAAGTTTTTTGAGTCGCTAAGCTTACAATACTTGATAGGGTCAAACTGACCCCAGTTTGAATTCAGCGACTACAACAACTTAAAGATATCACGATTTTGGTCTATTTTCGATTAACTTTGATGATTTAACCTTAAAATGACCTTGACCTTTACCTGATAGGGTTAAACCAACCACAGATTTGGATTTAGCGACCCCAAAAACATATTCCATGGTCTAGTCCTTTCTCCTATTTTATAACTTGGAAACCGTAGACACTTAGATTTTTAGGGCAATGGTTCCTTTTAAATAATTAAATAAAACTAAAATAGTACTTAAAAAAGATTTGAAGTATCATGGTTCTGTTAAAATAAAGGAAAAAAATAAAGTATGTTTTTTATTAAAAAATATATTTTGTTTATTTAGTCCAAAATATTTAAAAAAAAAAGATAACTAATACAAATACAAATATTAATATAGGTCAACCTTTAATTATTTTTCTCAAAATAAAAGTCAGCAACTTGGCCAAACCCTTAATATCGTCTTCAAAATGTTCTATGTTTTTTGTTTAGTAGAATTTACACAAAATAGGTTTATATAAGGGAGAACACCTACTTGGATTCTTTTAGGTAAAGAAAAATACATTTTTGTATTATGTCGTTTGGGTCTTAAGATGGCGCAAACTTCATTCCAGGCGTGTGAAACTTTTTACACTTATAAAATGAATAGTAGGAAGTCGCTTGGTGCCAAAACTCATTTTTTGCGATTTGGCGCATGGTTCTTTTTTAAATATTATCATTTAGATAATTAAAAGCTTTTACAATAAAAAATGCCTATTGGTTATTATTAGGTGCATTTTAAATTTAATGAGAATATCTAATACAAATTTAAAGTTATGATAAGAAAACCGACTATTGTCTAAAAATTTTTACATATCTTATATAAAAATATCTGAAACAGTTTTAAAGTTATGATAAAGAAACGATTTTTGTCTATAAAATTTAACATCCTGTAGCTTAAAAGTTAAGAGACTTAGATAGAACATATAGTCCCTGGGCCAGTAATAAAATGGACTTCATTATAAGAACACTTCTAAAAACCTTTTTTAGGAGCTCGCCTTTTGACGGGTCTACCACGAATATTTATTCCGCCATATCGATGGGTTT
Source organism: Listronotus bonariensis (assembly GCA_014170235.1). Taxonomy (NCBI): domain Eukaryota; kingdom Metazoa; phylum Arthropoda; class Insecta; order Coleoptera; family Curculionidae; genus Listronotus; species Listronotus bonariensis. Next base: position 140,225 of record JACEGR010001703.1, read on the forward strand.
TTGCCAAAAACATCGTAAGCGACATTCGTCAATTTTATAGAAAACGTTTTTTCCCATTCTTAGCGTTATTTTTAAACAGAAAACCAAAACTTGAAATAAAGTCGTTTATTAATGTATATACAAAAAAGCACCAACTTTGTTTAAAAATATCTCAATAAAAGAAACAAATCGTTTGTCGTAAAATTGACGAATGTCGCTTACGATGTTTTGTCAGAAACCCATTGATATGCGAAGCATCGCTTTAACCCAGTCTGTTTAATGTCAACTGTTTTGGGTGTCGGGCCGGGCGAGACGCATCACTGTTTTTGTCGGACAAGTTTACCACAATGTTTTACAAGCAATTTTTAAACACTTTGTCAAAAATGATAAGGGTTACAGTATGAAACCATAAGGCTTAAACACATGTTTCGGGTATCGGACTAGGCGGAAAATAGGTGTATATACAGAAAGTCTTCCTTATAAAAGTAACGTAAGTAATTTGTATTTTATGGAAAAAGAATTTTATAACATTTAGTTTTTAAAAATATTATTGTTTAAATATTCTTCTCTACTTTGTTCGGTTGGATGGATTCTTGTAGACCAATTCCTAATTACTTTTTCAATCATATTACCCGGGAAATTTGTAATGAGTTGCTTGAAATGTTCTGCTTGTGGTCACAAGCGTTCGTGGCGTTTTCTGGTAGACCTTAGATTTACGGCAATTTTACAGAAAATAATTTAATGGTGAGAGATTGCATAACTGGCGGCCAATTTACATTACCATTTCTCGAAAAACCCGCATTCTGATTAAAAAAATATATTAGTTTTTACACGTTGTAGAATGGTGTATCTTTCCATAATAACTTGTTATAGTAGATATTTTTTTTCGTAAGAATCCATTGGACGTCGTTTGATTTTATCAAAATTTTATATTTCTTTTTCAAGGTATGAACCAAACCTAAAAGTGTTTTAATGAGTACTGTATATTTTTTATTCAATCAATTATGGGGAATGCAAGCTTTTAAAAATATACAGGGTGTCCCAAGAATATGTGGGCAGTTTTTCTTGAAAACTTTTATATCACTTGGTATGATAAAATTATTTTTAAATATGATAAATACTCAGCTTGGACCATTTAAAATGGTATCCTTATATAAAAGATGCCTTCACAACAGTGTTAATTAGTTTAACACCCTGTATAATAAAGAAATAAAAAACATTTTTAAATAGCCCAAACCCTTAGCTAAACCCAAAAGGTAAGGTACTTCTGCTCTTTATTACATAACCTCACGTGTTATATATAAATCTGAGAGATTTGCCCACATATTCCTTTGAAACCCTGTATAATACCCAATAATTATTTTATATTTTTTAGACCTTTAAATTGACGTTTTAAATTTTAAAATTAAATTTAACATATTGAGCCATGATACAGACTTTATAACTAAAGAATAAATTTGTAGCCTCATAGTTTATATTTTTTTATATATTACAGCAAAATATAAGTATACATTTTTCATTTCATATTTTACCCAGCCTAGCCCCCTATTTGCCATCGGTTTCGCAAGTTTGGTCACTTATTAATTAATTCAAATCCGAATATTTTGGATCAGCGTCACTGTGTTTATACTCATAACAGTGTTCAAGATTATTATGTATCCATAATTAAAAAAGTGAAATGGTGAAAAACCATATATGAAACTAATACCTTAAAAATTTAAATTTTAATAATAATTTTGGCAATAGTTTCATAAATGGTTTTCTCTTAAGTTGTCTAAAATCAAATGTTTTTGGACACGATTTTAGATCAAAACGCATAAAAGCTAATTTATTATATTGGGTTTTTAATTAATTAATAAATATACAAACTTAAGAAACCAAGGGGTGAGTGGTGATACTGGGTGAGGCAAAATAGTTAAAACTTGGGGCTTAACTTTATTTATTCATTTTTTTTTATTTATTTAGCGATAAAAAATGCAATAATTGCTAATATTTTAAAATAACGATAGGTAAAATCATAATAAAATCAGTAGACGTAAATAAACTGGCCAGAAAAATTTACAATGCCCGAATTATATTACTTTTATATATATATTTTATATATATGTTTTTAGGCTAATACAATAAAAATGTTTGATTACATTTTGTAACAAACCAGATTATTATCGAATATAATATAAAAAGGGGATTTTAACTACAATACAAAGTTATTAAATTATTAAAGTTTACAGTATGTCCACGAATGGAATTAACAATAGGACAAATGATCCAAAAATTTTAATGTTCAAGAAATTATTTATGGTAACTGCTTTTGCTTCTTAAAAAAAGATTCACGTTAAGAAATTTGTTTTATTTTGTACAAGGGCTTCAAAAACTACGTAAATGTGAAAATGGACCAAGACAAAACTGCCTTTATTTTTAGTAAATTATTAAAATGAGAAATAAAAAGTTTTTTAAAATTGAATAAGAATCCAATATCTAAAATTTTATATAAAATAAACAAAATTTTAATTTTGGTATCATATTTTCTTATTTATTCATTCATTTAGTTGTGTAAACAGTGACCAAGGCGGACGCGCAACTTTGCGCGGTGTGTCTTACGCCGAGTTTTCGTACATCTACCTTTTGCGGTCTTCCAGGCTTGTGCCATGTTTGGGCAGGTGACTATTGATTTTTTGTTGCATGTATGGAAATTTTAATGACTAGCACTTGACTGTTTAATTTTTAAATAAACCAGCTCTTGCCTTTGCTTTTTTATAGACTTTAATTTTAAAGTGTTTTTAATTTTAATTGCAGCAAGATCTTTCGGACATGATCATTAAAGTTAAAATAAAAGAAATATAAAGTTGTTAATGCAGATTAATAAAAAAATTACTTTATTTAAATTTTACTAAAAACACAAGCAAGTTTTTTTTAAATTTGAAAAGTTTTATATAATTTTTTCGTAATAACAGTTTTAATTACCTTTATTATTTCCTTACCTTAGTATTCATATATATTTTACCTTTTTTTCACCTCGAGATCCTCCTGTAGGCCTTGTACATAGTGCTTGGTAGTGATTTGAATTTGTAGACGCATCAAGTTCTTGCTTTAACTGTTCAGAGCTATTCCATAAGCAAATTGCTATTCTTGTATATAAAAGCTAAAATAATTTAAGGAGAATGTTAAATGAAAAAACCTTAGTGCAGTGCATAAGTCAGAGGGCCAAAAAATTGCCATCTTGGTCTTCAAATACGAGCCTTTTAGATTTCTGTCTATTGAAATGACCAAATTTAAATTTAACCAACAAACGGGGTATAACAGCAATATTTAAAAAAAACATATTTTAAAAAATCTACTAAAGGAAACAAAAGTTTATTAGGGCAAAATCCCTATTCGTGATTTTATTAAACGATTATGTATAATACCAGTTAAGCCCTGATTGTATTTAAAGTTGTTAAACTTAAATACTTAGATTATATATCCACCAGAGGCATATTTGATGCTTTTTGCGATCAGCTTACGCAAGAGAAAAGTTAGTAAAATTGTTTTTAAGTGTGGGTTATTTCTTTTTATAATTGTAATAATAAATAAAAACGAAAAAATTAAACTAAAAAAAAAATCGTATAATAAGCAAATACAAAAGCTTTTTATACTTTAAAAACATACATACGTTATTATCAGAAAAACGAAACAAAAACTTTGTTTTCCTAAACACCTTATATCCTTTAACACATACACACACACGCACGCCTTATAATTGCATGAACCTCATGCCCTAAAATTAGGTGTGTTAAATACCTAAGTTAATTTACATATTTTCTTTACTTAAACCTTTATTGTAAAAAATTACCAACTGGCTTTTTAAAGGTGCTTGGTTACAAAAACACAAAAATTAAATAATTTGATTAGTGGCTTAAGAGGTCTAGCATTACAGTTTACTTTAATTATATTTTGAGACCATACCGGCCATATACAATTACAAGTTTTTTTGACGATGGTAAAATAATATCTAATTAATATATAAAATGCCTTGGCAGTTTTTTATGTAAAAATATAACAGTTTAATTTTGGGATACTAGTTAATGTTTTCTTTTAAATATCCCAAATATCCTTTACTCAATTGTGTTTTAATTTAGCAATATTCTTTATGGAATTAGAGAACTCATTTATCAATAACTAAATTAAATTTCATAATTCCAATAAACTCTCGAGCGGCAACGAAAAAATTTGTTTCTAGGAGAAAATGGAACGCCACTGACTGTCTAAATGTGTTGAAAGTGTTTGTACCTTCTTAAAGTGAAACAAATTAAATGTCATCTTTTATGTCTCTCCTTCTGTATATTTTTTAACTATAAAAGATGCAATGCAGAATTTTCTTTAATTAGGATTTATAATTTTTATAAATACCCAATAAAAAATACAGGGTGTTTCTAAACAAATACGAAAAATTTAAGTAGGTGATTTTTCATTAAAAAATATGAAAACAACTTTACATGGAAATATGTCCTGAACGTCTTAGTTTTTAAACAACAGGGTGTTAAAATTTTTAACAAAAATCTATTTTATAAATATTCCAAAAAATAAAACAGTACGCCACTGGCTAAGTAAATGTGTGTAAAATTTTTGTGCTTTCTTTAGATTAAGCAAATTAAAATACTGCTCTTATGCCTCTTATTTTTTTTCCGTATCTTGTTTAGTTTAAGATAAAAAAAAATCACCTAATTACATATTTTAGACCATAAAAAGCATTGCGGGATCTTTATCTTTAAAAAATTAGGTTTTATAATTTTTAATTAGCAATTATGTAACAAAAATAATTAATACCTATTTAATTAAGGTTTATATCCAGTATAACAGTTTTTCTATAATAAGTGTTTTTAAAATTTTTTGGTTTTTGAAAATTTTAACACTAACATTAAAACTAAGCCGTTAAAACCTATGTTCATAAAAAGATTTTTCTTATGGTTTGATCAAAAATTACCTTCTAACATTTTTTGCATTTGTTTAGAAACACCCGGTATAAGATTTATATTCAGTCCCACAATTTTAACTAAAATAGGTGATTAAGGAATTCTTCAGTTTTAAAATGTATCTGTATCTTAAGAACAAAAAATTTGCAAACCCATGTTTAATGAAAGCATTTTTTTATATTTTTTTAATGAAGAATCTGCCATTAAATTTTTAACCCCTCGTTTTAAATAAAGCATTTTTGTTTTTCTATAAGCCTATATTTATTGGATCCATAGGTATTGTGTTGATGTCCTATTTAATTTTATGGTAGTTTTAGCCTTTTATTGAAAATAATTTACCCTTTATGATTGCCTTTAGAAATGAATATCCCCAAAGTAGTCTAGACCTATACTAAGTGACAAAGAAAGGTAAACAGAGGGTTCATAAGAAGCAGGTTTTATTAACTTTAAATTTGCATGGGTTGCAAATTATTAGGAATAATTGATAAAGTGTTAAGCCAAATTTATTAGGTTAAAGATTTTAAATAATTTATATTACAGTCATTATCACACACCTGGACACAGATCTAATTATTCTGGGGGGACAGTACCTACTATTTTTGAAGCTAATAAAATCCACGAAATGTTATTATATATTCTTATATTTTTTAACCTGCCGAAGTAAGAGAAGTAACAGAAATTTATAACAAACAATTTAATTGGAATAAAAACTTATTCTTATTAAATAAACACGAAAGTGAATTTTTTACTAGTAGTTTAAAAATCGATTGGTTGTTGTTAAAAATATGATCCTTTATAGATTTTTTTCTACGGCCTTTACAGGGTTTGTTTTAAAAGTGTGGAGCCTTCTAATATTAAAGTTTAAAAAAACATAATTGGTTTTGTATTATTTGTCTGAAGGAAAAGTGTGTGAAGTAATCTAAAAATCAATAAGGCACTCTGTATAAAAATTAAAATTTTAATTTTAAAAAGAAAAATGGATCAAATTTTAATAATTAAAAATTGTTACTCCTAACCAGCGGTAAAAACAAAATATTGAAAAATCAAAATTTAGGATATTTTCTGAAAAAGACTAGAAGTTGTTATGTATGCATAAAAAGTATTTTCCATTAAAATAGCAACCCTATTCAACAACGAAAATACTAAAAAATAAATTTGGTTACCGAAAAGTAAACTTACGGGCACCCACTATATGGTTTTTATTTAATTTTATCACAAAAAATTCTATTTTACTTTATTACTATTGATGGGAGTACCTAAAACAATTTTTTGACATTTTTGTCAAAAAAATCCCATAAGAAAATATAAATCATAACTTACCGAGATTATCGCTAATGGTATAAGATACAATAGGACGAAGTGAATAATATCAAATAATTCCGAGTTAAATTTTTGCCTGTTTAAAACACAGACTGTTTCACTCGTATTTTCTGTGGTGACTGTAACTGTGTTTCCCCAGTAGAATTTTGGTGAACTGTAAAGGATGCATGTCACCCATACGACTAATATTATTATCTAAAACAAAAAAATATATTATTATAAGTAGAATCAGTAATAAATTTAAAAAATAATTTTCCTTAGATTACCGACTATTTTGCACAAGTCTTGCCACTTTGAAACTACCATGCCCAATTTTTGTCAATGTATGAAAAGTAAGGGTTCTAAACTAGAACTGACACGACAACATATCAGGAAATGTTTCAGTTATTGCAATCTCTGCCTAATTTCTACCTGCTAGTGTTCAACGCTCTAAATTTATAGCCTGATTCGACGTGTATTCTCCAAAGTATCTATTAAACTACATGGATATTTTTTTCTATACAGGGTGTTACAAACTTGAGGGGCAACATTAGGATATCGGAAATGGTAAGATATAGAGGGTTAGTTAAACTGGGGCAAAGTTGCGCAATTTTATGCCTAAAACTTACTTATTAATAGGGGCTCTGGACCGAAATAATTTAAACATAAACACCAATGACATTTTTCAAATTTAGTAATAAGTAACTATCTATATTAAAAATAATTATAATAATTTTAGTTACGTATGATAAATATTTTAATAAATTAAGACCGTTATTTAAAAAATATTTGATATGATTTTATAACTTTCTCCTTATTTAACCGATATTGCATCTCTTACAGTCCCAATGGTCACCCTCGAATTTGAGACATCCTGTAAATATTCATCTGCCGTGTGTAAATTTGCCGCCTTTTAAAGTTGGCGCCCGGGGCACCCACCCCAGCTTGCCCCTTTCCCTCTAGGTCCGAGGCTGCTCTTGTTGCCGTAAAGTACTTTAAATTTGCCACCCTGCATATTTTATGTATATAGAATTGCAATAGCTTATTTAAATTGGTTGGTTAATATAAAAATGGGCATATATTTTTTTAACATTTGGTATTAAAGTCGTATACACAAAAATGCAAAAAACAATTACACTATTAAGTATAACCTTGTTTTAAACTCCGGGTGTAAAATTTTTACTTCGTTAATATTCTTTTAAGTGATTGATCTACATTGATTAGATTTTAAATTACCTTATTTAAAATTTATATATTTAAACTGGTATAGCAAAAAGGTGTCTTCCGAATTTGAAAACTGTTAGACCTCGGAATAGGGCCGGGATAAGGGATAATCCATGAACTGAAGCCGCTCGGCTTATTGTGTGCGTCACGGTCCTATATGCGACAAGTTAAGACAGTATCCCCACGCAGAGGGACTAACGAACCTACCAACTGAGTGGAGCTGGCATGTCTACAGTTGCGTAGGACACGGCAAAACGTGTTCCGCCCCCTGGTACTTTGGTGGCTTTCAGCGTCCATACATTTTAAACTTTATTCGTCTGTTGTTGAGCTAACCACTAAATTTCCGACCAACTTATAAATAGTCATTTGGTCTTAGCGGGATTTGAACCCACCTTACGTCCATTGTGCGATTAACGACCCAGCGCTTTACACAGCAGGCCATCACCGGACATCGAAAACCTATATAATTTTATGTGGTTTGACGTTAAAATAACAACTAAAAATTTACTGTTTCTTGGTTTTTAGTATTAGAGAAAACAGCGTTTGTAAAGGCCTATACGGCGACCTAATATCGATGAAACTGTTTATTGTGAGGTCGTTTGGACCTTTTCAAACTTCGTTTTCTCCATAACTAAAAAAACATAGGTTATGGGTTTATCATAGGTTTTATATTAGAAATAGCTCAAAGAATTTATATCCTAAAAATACATAGGGTGTTCCATTAAAATTACCAGGGTACTTAGAAGTTCAAATTTTACAGCACTTCCGGTTAAACAGAAAGTAGTATTATAATAGTCTCCAATGGTGGAGTTTTTAAAACAACTATTTTAAGCATTTGAAATTTTTAAGATGTTTATTTGTTTTCCAATAAAACTGCATATTCTGCTGTCGTTTGAACATTTTTAAACTCCAAAACCAAAAAAGTTGGTTATGGATAGCATGTTTTATTTAAAATAGTATTTTTGTTGTTACCCGGTATATAATAGCAAAAGATAACAATGCCCAAGACAAATATAAAAAAATTATAAAACAAATTAACATTAACAAAAAGATAAAGGCTTTATTACATTACCTAAATAACTTAAAACTTACCTTAAGTCTTAATGATGTTAAAATTTGCTTACACGTAATGGGATATAATATTGCAAAATATCTTTCAGTACATATTACCACCAGAATAACTATACTTGCTGAATTGCTTAGTGACTGAATAAAAACATACATCTTGCACAGAAATTCTCCAAGCATCCAACTAAAAAAAAAAAAATTGTAATAACTTAAAAGCAATAACAGTGTGTTTTATTAAAAAATTAAAGAGGTATTTTTAAATAAAAACATATACAGGTGTGGAAACGAACTCCGTGAGCATAGGTAATTAAAAGCATAGTAAATATTCGAGGTGGGGTCTGATATAAGACGGAAGCGGTGGGCCGGTAACCCTGATCTCGTTCTGCTCAAATCAGCCGGCTGGTTGCAGCTTTGATATAGGATGAAACTTAAGGGGTGACTTTCTATGACTTTTTATGAAAAAAGTTCCGATTCACATATGGCCGGACTTCCTTTCTGAGGTAAAGTCCGAAAATTAAAAAAAGGCGGTATTTTTTAAATATCTTAAAAACACTGTAATCCATGTGAATGAAATTCGTTATACCTATTTAGTGTAAGGAGACACTTGTTAAACTAAGATTAGGCTAAATGGGTCCAGTGACGTCTCAGTAGTAGGGCCAAAAAATGGACTTTTTTTAAATTAAGCAATTAAAGGTGCAACTTCTTGGTCGCGTGTATTTTGTTCGTATCTCGCTTCATTTAAAAAAATGAAGCCACTTTTAAGTCATTTTAAAAAGTAGTCATAAGTAAAATCCAGAATTAAAAGTTAAACAATTTTGACCTTTGTTTTATTTTTATTTTTGCTTTTTATATCATCTTGCTTCTGGGTACTTTTTAGAAGAAATTAAAGCGACTTTAATTTTTTTCTCAAAAAAAAAGCTTGATAAAAAGTAAATACAAGAGAACAAAAAGTTACAATTTTTATTGCCTAAAAAATATATATATAAAACTTTTATAAAAGGTCTGTGGCGTATTTTTTCCTACAATAATATTGCATGTGGTGCCCATCGAGACGCCACTGGATCAAATAACATTAATATAGACAAAACTTTACAGGCGACTTTTTACCATAAATAGGTGTACCAAATTTTATTTAAATTGGTTAAACGATTCCTAAGATATTTTAAAAATTCAAACCATTTAAAAAAAATTAATGTCCTGTATTTTAGAAATAAAACAGGCCTGGACATATTATGTTAATAGGAACTTTTGTAATCAAAAATACATAGGAAATTACCCCCTTAATTTAAGTACTGTGGTTAGGAAAAATCCCCCTATAATAAAGTTTAAAAAATAATAATTTGCTTTTATTAAATCTATAAAGAACAGTATATATGGATAACATGACTACAAGCAACTGTTTTTAAATATTTCATATTAAACATCTTATGTCACAAAAAACAAATAAACTGCAATTCTTAGCTTTTTCTCTACGACATTTGCGTTTTTTAAAAGGTCTGCACAAAATGTTAATACGAACACTGAGTCAATACCACGATTTAACGTAATTTACTTTAGTCGAAAAGTTGATTGTTTGGAAGATACAACCCTTCTACTTTATTTTTTCACCTGTACTATATTTAACAACCGAAGAACTTTTTAGAGTTTCTAGTAAGCTCGTTATTCGAAATGAAGAAATTAAAAAAAAATCCCTATAAGTATTTTATAATTAATTATTGTTAAAAATTAAATGTTTAATTTTAAAATTTATTATAAAGAGAATACTCAAAGATATTGGTGCTAAAGTTTACGTAGGCAAAAAAATATTCTTATTTAAAAGCAAATATAATAATTACAAATATACAGGGTTAGGAGTAACTTCATCGTAACTCGAAATACAGAATAGGTTAAATTAGCAAACAAGTAACTGGTTTGTTTTACAGGCAAAAAACGCACGAAGTATATCTTTTACTTAAATGGGTAATGACTCGCTTCTTGTGCTTATTTTAATAAGTGTTTGTAACTCCTGTTTCTTAATTTTTTAAGTGTGTAGCATCTTTTACGGTTTATGTATTTGTAATTATAGGAAAAGTTAAAATTATTTAGGTTGCCATTGTTTTGCTGATTCTAAAAGATTTTCCGACAAATAAATTATCTATGGCGGATACTATATCTTATAAACCCTAAGTATAAAGTAAATTTCCTACAAAATGGCGGTTTTTTGATTATTACCTTAATACCTGATTTCGATAGCCATACAGGGCTAATTCTAGGGCCACCCACGTACAAATTAAAATTTTCGCCCTTATTAGTACTGCGCGAGGGAAAAACCACCCTCCCGAGTTAAAAAAAAAGTCTCATGGGAGTTATACATAAATATATTTAACAGTTCTTTAAATATAAGCAGAAAAAATCATCCAAAACACACAAATTAGGTATTTAAATTCTTTTTACTAATAAATAGTACCCTATATATCCCCATAGTTCTCCATAATATTCCATCCTTCCCAATATTGCCCCGTACATCTCCATAATTCCAAAAATTCCCCATAATCTCCAATAATATCTTAAAAGGTTTTTTCCTTTATAATGCCCAAAAAAATAAAAAGGCGCTACTTTTACTTTTAACCTTACTTTACTAAATGTATAAAGTGCAACTTTATACGTTTAGTAAAACCTTTCCTCTGCCTGACCTTAGAATAATTTCAATATAATAGAATATTTTAGGTGTAAAAAGCAATTATGTTTACGGTTCTTTAAATATGAACCAAAAAATCATCCAAAACACACAGATTATGTATTTTAAACATTTTTACTTACAAGTAATGCCCCGATAATTCCCAATAATTTCCCATTAGTCCCCATAAGTCACCAATATTTCCGATACTTCTCATATTTTCCCAAATTTCCCTGATAATTCCCAATAATTACCTATACTTTTTCATACTTCCCCATACTTTCCAATGCTGCCACATACTTTACCATACTTTCCAATACTTTGACAATACTTCCCGTACTTTCCCATACTTTCTAATACTTTACCCATACTTTCTTATACTTCTCCATACTACCTTATACTTAACTCATACTTCCCAATACTCTTCCAATACTTTTCTATACCTCCCCATACTTTCCCATACTGGACAGTATATATAATATTACCATTAAAACGTCTAAGAAGATCTTAAAAAAAGTACCTACTACATTTTTAATATTCAGGTAATAATTAAAGTAGATACCGCCATTTTTGTAGTAGGCAAAAGTGTTACATTACAAGTACTGGTCAGCAGCTTTTAATCTAGTTGCAACAAGATTCCGTTTTTATGTTCTTTTTCTATATGGCGTCCAACTGTCATATTGTAAATGTCAATGTGACATTCTGGCCGGATTGATTTTGCACCCTTATTTTGCAATTCCGTTGTGGTTAACTTTATTCTGAGACTGCGCAGTAACGCAAACATGATCCGTTATCGTTATTAACCATACCGGACTCCTTTAATTACGGATGAATACCGAAGAGCTTATCGTTATCTTTATCGTTATTGGTAAACTGCGTGGTTGCCAAATTGTAAAATTTTTAATATCGATTATTTAAGAAGGTTGAAATTTTAATACCGTATTAATTAAAATATTATTGATACATAACGAATAATTAGCGAAAAATTCATAGCAGTAAGAAAAATAAAATAGTGTAAAGAAATTAAAACGGACTTGCATTTTTAAGGATGTTTTAAATCAGTAATTAATTTACATGTTACAATCTGGCACACTTGCTTATACTGTATTGTTTACATCTACTTTAAAAAACAAAATCAAGGGAACTGTTTGCATATATTAAAAATCAATATATAACTTATGGAGAATAAAAGTAAATACTGATTTTTCGCAAACTTTAAAATCGGCGAACCACAGGCAAAAATAAGGTTATGGGTCGAAAGCGCAGACGCAAGATAAATTTCTTAAAAGAGGTTGCAAAATCTCTGTCTAAAACTGCTGCCGTAATCGTTATGTTTAATAACGATAACCATAAGGAGGCCAAAAATAGTCTGTTATTTTAAGAGGTGCAAAATATGTTTGTTTGAAATGGCGGTATATGGAAGACAAATAAAACAAGTTATTTATTTTAGGATAAAGAAAGGTTAATTGAATTTTAATATGAGAAATAAAAAAAGATTAAATTAGAAATTTCAAACAACAATAAAATTTAATATAAACAGCGCACCTACTTAGGTTCGCAATATATATATATATATATATATATATATATATATATATATATATATATATATATATATATATATTTTGTTATTATTCATTTTATAAAAGAGTTACCTTATAAAAAGTTCTGCATGATTTAAAAACCAAAATAGAATTATTAGATAATAATTTTTTGTATTCGTAACTATATGAGGTATGTCAGAAAATATTGACTTTGGAGGACAGCATTTTAATTTTTCATAATATCGAAATTTTTGAAGAAAGATGTTTAGAATTTAAAATAACATTTAAATAAGTAAACTTGTTTATTTAAAAAGATACTACTTTTGTTTTTTAATATTTTATGTGTTAACAGTGAAAATTTATGTGTGCACAATAATGCTTGCATATTTTAAAATGTTATATGTATAAAGAAAACTTAGAACTGTTAAAACAGCTAAAAAAAATTAAAAAGGTTTTTCTTTATAATAACTAAATTGAGTATTTAAAAGGATTATTCCCTACTAATCCCAACGATATTTTTTTCTATAATAAGTAATTTTTTGATAATATGAAAAATAGAATTGCCCCCTTCTCTTAAACAGAATTTATGGTTTAAGACCATGCAAAACTTTTATAAAACGTGCTACCAAGCGGCTCATATATGAGCCAGTACAATTTTTAAAATAGACCGCCGGCTCAAATGTGAGCCGGCTACATTATAATACTAAATGCGAGTTTAAAAATTCGGGGTTTCCTGTAGAGGTTTTGTTTTAAAACACGGTCTGTGTAAATGCTTCGGCTCGTATGTGTGTCAGGTGGTCTGGGTGTAGCATTTAGTATAAGTATAGTATTTATTTTAGTTCACTTTTTGGATATTTAGAATATATTTTTGTTTAGTTTTTTTATGTCAAAGATATCATAGAAGCAATTTTTTTTTAGTTATTTTTTTATATATTTAGAAAAAAACATTATGTAGTCTTTTGCCAAAAATTTTGTACAAGAAATATATTTCTTTTTTTAGATTTTAGTTTAGTTTTTAGATTCTTAGAATTATTTTTTTTATTAACGATTTTTGATATCAAAAATGTACCTATATACTGTTAGTAAATACCTATATCTAGTGAAAGTAACTTTTATTTACGTGTGAGCCAGGTCTATTTAAAAAAAAATGTAATAAAATGGACCACCGACTCATATATGAGTCGGGTTAAATAAACACTCAAATATGTTGAATTCCAACACTACAACTAATTAGCACTTCAATAAACATCGAAATAAAGTAATTTTACAAAAAATAATAAAGTGGTTTATGGGGTCGAAACACAAAATGACCCTCGGTAGCGAACGTGTTAATACATTTTAAATTAATAAAAAAAACAAAATATACTTTGTTCATAGATCACTTTAATTGAATGTTTAGCCGTGACAGCTGTTTCGTAGTACAACTACATTTTCAACAGTACTGACAAGCTAAAACTATTATTTATATAAACAGTAATTACCTAATAAAAAACATATTTTAAAAAAGGTTTTAAAATCAATATGGTACAGTTGTGAAATTTATAGATTTTTATTTGCTTACAATTTATGTAAAAAGCTCTACTAGGGTGGAATTTATCCGTCTGTGTGTTGCAGATGTACATTCTGTGCTTATGTTTATAGATTTCAATATTTTCTAATCAGCATCTAGTTTTCGCTGCCTTTTCGTTCTTACATAGTACTTTTTAGGGCAGTGACTGATTTCGACTGGAAATTTGTGTACCGGCAGGTTCCTTGAGCAATGGTTTACTTGAAAATTTGATGTTGTTTTCCCAACCTCATAACACGAGTTATGTTCTTTAGAACCTAGTCTCGGGCTTCTTCACCGCTTGTCAATGTAACAGCTATTGCGCATGCTTCACAGAAGTAAGCTTATAGACTCCTGATTTTAAATTTATTTCTTATAAATTTATAATGTGAAAGATAAACAAAATAAATTTAAAAATCAGGAGTTTATAAGCTTACTTGTGAAGAGTGTAATAGCTGTTATTGGACGTGGAAGAAATTTCGAAACTAGGTTTAAAGAACATAACTCATGTTATAGGTTAGGGAAAACAACATCACACCTCAGAACCATTTTCTGGAAACCGGACACAAATTTCCAGAAATCAATACCCTAAAAATATTACATGTAGAACAAAAAGGGCGAAAACTAGATACATTAGAAAATATTGAAATCTATAAACATAAAAATGAATGCCATCTGCTTAACACACAGATTGACCTAGGAACTTCACCTCTTGTAAAACTTTATAAAATGTAGCAATAAAATATTTAAATTTCACAACTGTACCATATTGATTTTAAAACCTTTTAAAAAATATGTTTGTTATTAGGTATTACTGTTTATATATAAGTAAAATAATTTTAGTTTGTCAGTACGTTTGAAAATGTAGTTGTACTACGAAACAGCTGTCACGGCTAAACATTCAATTAAAG